>JACBAD010001991.1:0-71609 GCA_014281905.1 Aspergillus hiratsukae
CGCCCGCACAGGCTCCACCGATCCCAGAATCGCATCCTTCCAGCGCGAATGGGGCAAACCCCTCAAACTCAACGGTCCCAAGGAGAACCCGCTCGAGATTCCCATCTACAAATTGCAAGGCGCCGATGGCAAGGGCCACTGGTTTGGTCGCCGGAGCGTGCACGAGGGGCTCCCCTTCTCGACGTGGAACAGTAAGCTGGCGAGCGAGATGGACGAGACGCTTGAGGCGAACCAGGCGCGGATACGGAAGGGGCGGGTCGCGGACCAGGCGGTGCGGGGGATCGGGGCGGAGCGGCTGCTCGAGCGGGTGACGGTGAAGGACGAGGACGGGGAGAGGGTTCTGGGCACTGTGAATGTGTATCATGTCTCTGCGCAGTTTCCCAAGCCGACCACACCGCGGGATTTCGTGACGCTTATCATTCACTGGGAGACGGAGGTGGATGGAGGCAGCGAGGCTGGCGCGGGCGCGGAGGCTCAGCGACGCGGCCGCAATTGGATGATGGTATCTAAGCCCTGCGAGCATCCGGATGCGCCGCCGAAGCAGGGGTATATTCGGGGTCAGTATGAGTCTGTGGAGTTTATCCGGGAAATTCCAGTCAACAAGCCTCCAGTGCAGGACGTGCCGCTTGAAAAGGCTGTATCGCCGGCCAGGAGCGAGGACAATCTGCTTCGACAAGGTTCTGCGGATCCAGCTGCGCAGAAAGAGGCTACTGGCGACAAAGTCGGTCGACCACGAGGAAAGACGGAGTCGGCGGTTCTGGAGAAACGAGATAAGGAGACAGTCAAGAATATTCATCATCTTGACCGGGATGACGAAGAAGATCCATGGCCAGTGGAGTGGATAATGGTGACCAGGAGTGATCCGGGGGGCAATATTCCTCGTTGGATGGTGGAGAAGGGGACTCCCAAGAGTATCTGCACCGACGCCGTCAAGTTTGTCAATTGGGCTTGTTGCGATCAGACCGCACGAGACAAGGACGAGCGCGACAGCAACGGACGAGAGTCTTCAGAGAAAACGGCGGAAGTTTCGTCGCTGGAAGGCGATGCGCAAGTTAGTACCGACTCGGACGACACGGAATATGAAGAAGCAGAGCATCATGGCTTGATTGCAAGTTTCGCCTATCTTCTCAACGCAGGGCTGGAGCGGTATGCGCCGCAGGCAGTCCTAGACTATCTACCACGCCATTCGCGCGAATCCTCAGCCCAGTACAGTTCCTCTGAAGACACCGACGGGCACAGTGAGAAAAACGCCTCATCGAACGTTGGCGCGGCGAACGTCAAGGGTGGCACCGAAGGCGTCGAAAAAGATGCCAGTACCAGCACCGCCGATGCTGCGTCGCAAATCTCACAGCCTGTCCCAGTGACCAACTCGGTGCCTACGACTCCGGTCTCGGAACTCGCCCACGACAACATCGCTCCGGTGGACGTGATCAAGATGAACAAAAAGGACAAGCTTTCCTCCCACGAGAAGCAGCTCGCCAAGCTGGCACAGCGGAAACGCGAGGTCGAAGCTCAACTGGAGACCATCAGGAACGAGATCCAAACACTCCAACTCGGTTCCTCGCCGGAGGTGGATACCAAGAAGGCTCGAGCTGCTGCCACAGCTGGTGATTCTGGCGTCAGTGATCAAGCCAGCAGTAGCGCTGCCAGTACCGATCTAAAGGGCGCGGTTGAAGGCGCTTCATCAAACAACAGCCACCAGAAACATAAGACTAACTTCGAATCAGCGCACATGCACAAGGTCGCATCCGGCTTATTCCAGCAGGAAGCAAAACTCCTCAAGCAGCTCGGAAAGATCGAGAAGCACCAGCTCAAGGAAGCCTCGAAGATAGAAGCGCAGGCGCGCAAGAACGCCGAGCGCGAGGAAAAAACGCGGTCTAGGTCGGAGACGGATGCTCTAAAGCGGGAGGTAGATACGCTGAAAAAGGAGGTCGAGCGGCTGCGGTCAGAGAGGCAGAAATGGCTAGACCTGATTGCGTCGCTGCAGGCTGAGAATACCAGGTTGGTGGCACGGCAGGGTGGTAGTGGCGAGGATCAAAGTATATGATCTAGCCTACTGTGCATTGAGGGGTTATCGACGTTTCCATGAGACATGTAAATGATAGGTCAAACATCAAATTGTATATCCTGATCAATCTGTTATATGTACAACAGAACTGTTCCCGATGACAGTTCCAGATAACGCCATGCACCGGGTATCATAACCTGTGTCAATGCACATATTCTGCAGAATCTCAACCATCCAATCTCGCGGCGCGTCCCGTAAAACGCCTGCTCTATGGCCTCGCATAGCAAGCTCCGAATTCTTAAAGGTCACCGTAGACCTATGGACAACCGACCAGTCCGATCGACTCGGGCTCATTGACCTGCGCTATTCGGAGAATCCTTCTTCGACACGTAATGGACCTCGCCTCCGCGCGATCCGAGCTACCTGCAACCAGGGACACACATCGCCATCCCTATCCCAATCCCACACCCCAAAAACCTCGTTATTCCTGCGTCTAACCCCCCATCAGCCAAACATATCCCCTCAACAAGCAACGGAAAAAGACCAACCTCAGGCGGATTCCCCGCCCCACGAACCATCTTCTCAATAAACGCCGCCCGCACCTTCTCCTTCGGCTCCCCCATTCCAAGAGCCATGTACGACAGCAGCGGCGGGTGCCCAACATACGACGCGTAGCTGTCGCGGATGATGTTGGATTCCCATTCGTACTTGGTTGTGTCGGCGTGGCCGGTGCCGACGTGCCGGGCTTGCAGGGCTTCGAGGTTTTGGAGGGTGCGGAGTTTGTCGGCCATTTTTGTTTATTCTGTATTCTTCTGTAAGGTGGATAAGGTATTGGTGATGGAAAGGGTTGTGGTTGTTTTATGTTGAAGGGAATGGATTTTGGTTTGCGGCGGCGGAATTGTTCTGATGCAAGAGATATCACGTGATATCCGCGGAATCGCAATGAATGTAAGTTCAGTACAAATCATCTATATTTTCATAGTCGCGCGAATGATCTTTGATGGATTGTTTGACTCCAGAGTCACTACCATCCCGTATCGCCTCCTTGGTGCATGCGCATTTTGATGGCCTGCCTGCTCGCAGCAAGCCCACCATCTACCCTGATGGATCGAGAGAATGGATCCCCATGTCGGGGATCGTGGTCGTAAAAGGTTGACCCTTGTGGTTTCTCTAGCGCTTGTGGTCACTGTCTGATTTCTAATAGGAGAAAATACTGCCTCGGAGAAATTAAGCTGTGTAGCAGTCACGTATGTCTCCAGGCGTTGGTCCCTATCATGCTTAGATGATATTAACTGCTTTATAGTGCTGGTGCAAAATGCCTTCCAGCGTCCCAGGTATCCAAAAGCAGAGGCCTGGTGCTACATGACTGGCACGCCGAGGTCCTGGCCCTCCGCTCATTCAACTACTGGCTCCTGTCTGAATGCCACAGCCTGCTAGCCCAGGAACAGCATGCAGGATCATCAAGCCCAACGAATATGTCACCAACAGCATCTTCGCCTTTCATCCGTCGCAGGAACCCTTCGGAAACTATCGACTGGCCCCCCTTCGAACTCCAACCCGACATCAAAATCTACATGTACTGCACCTGCGCCCCCTGCGGCGACGCAAGCATGGAGCTCTGCATGGCCGCCCAAGACGACCCCAGACCCTGGGAGATCTTACCGTCGCCCAATCCCGAACGCACTGAGTCGCCCGGCGCCGGCGCAGGCGCAGGTGCAGAACTCCTGGATGGCCGGGCCTACTTCTCCCGCCTCGGCATCGTCCGGCGCAAGCCGGCGCGCGCGGACGCCGAAGCAACCCTCAGCAAATCGTGCTCGGACAAGCTTGCGCTGCGGCAGGTTTCGTCACTCCTATCGTACGAGACGAGTCTGCTCGTTGCGCCGACTCGAAATGCGTATATCGAGGGTCTGATCCTGCCTGAAGAGGAGATTAGCCGGGTTGGCTGTGAGCGGTGTTTCAGCGCCGCGGGGCGGATGAAGATGTTGAATGGGAGGTTCTGGCCGGCGCATGATAGCGTACGATACGGATACGGATACAGGTTCCACCCCTTCCGTGTCCTCTCTGTCCCAAACGACCTGATCGAGACGATCTGGCCATTCCGGAAACCGAAGCCCACGTCGGCAGAGGCGCCGAGGAAAAATAAGCCTGGAAACGTATCGGCCGTGTGGATCGCCGCTCCCTCACTGCCTCATCCGTGTCCCATTGCACCAGACAACGGCGCCAAGTCCTTGCCGGTGCTACGGGGCTCGAGGACGGGGTTGTACGAAACCATCATCAACGGGGTGAAGCAGGGGAATCGCGCGGCGTCTGTTACGCCCCGTGGTGCTTCTGCGTTGTCGCGCGCGAAGCTCTGGGGCTTGCTTCGCGATATAATGCGGTCATCATGCTCGGGGGATTGTATACTGGACGTTGTTGATGGGGAGATTGGGTTGCATGAAGTCAATGTCCCAGAAACGGGGCCGTCTCTGCAGGATACAGCGCTTTGTCAATTGATTGGAGCGCCCACGTACGAGCGGTTTAAAAAGTCGCCAGTGGCATTGACGGCGTCCGTCAAAGCACGGAAAAACGCCATTCGAGAGGCCAAGGAGGCCTTGAAAGGATGGATCCCTAATGAAGGCGATGAACAATGGGGACTCGACGTTCTCATTGACCCGAAAAAGCGCAAGCGCTGATGGATTGATGCTTAAGTATCATACACACGGCGAACATTATGGGTGATGAGATGCAAGGGACGTTCATGCACTTGCAGGGTCCGTCAAAACCCTCCAGAGAGCATAACCCTTGGAAACCATTCCCCCATTATTACAAACTTTTATCTAACATTATTATGTATTATATCATGATGCAACCCTCGATAGTCCCAAAGAAAACGACGTGCCATCTCAGTTAGGCAGGTGAGCAGGTGGCTCGCTAGTAGATGCCCGGGATGATTCTGCTGCGTACCAGAGATGTATAGCGGTCCCAGTCGGCACCATACTTCCGCTTGCACTTCTCCTCATCACGTCTTTCGCGGTGAAGAAGCAGGACACCGAAGTAGATCATGTAGAAGTACGTGAAAACCATTCCCCAGCCGCGAGTTTCCGGCGTCTGGACAGCCTGTCTCTGCATCTCACCGGAAGCCGGGTTAATACTCTCAATAATCTGATACCCGGCAACGCCGGTTGGGAGGCAGTAAGACCAAGACATGATCCAGTCGCCAAGGTAGTTAATGTGACGTGCGCAACCCCACCAGCCGGAAATGAGCAGCTTGGAGCCGGTCTTCGTTTCGATATACTTGAGGTGCTTCACGCGGGGGTCATTTGGATCGGTGCGGAAGCGGTTCTTCTGGTTGTTGGCACCACGGAAAATCGAATATCCCGCGGCTGTGACGGCAAAGACGATGAGGATCCCACTCAGGCCGAGCTCAGATGGGTAGATGGCGAGGTATCTGGTTTGGAAGTTGTAGAGAAACGGAACCCAAACCATGTCGCCGAAGGAGAGCATGAACCCGAATCCGTCCATGATGACGTCCATGGTCGTCAAAAGAGCAGGTTCCATGTAAAGACCATCAAGGACGTAAAAGCCCTGGAAGGCCGTCGTCAAGACGATCGAATCGGTGATGTAGCCATATGTGCGGTATTGATGGGCGATATTCGACAAATTCAGAATGATCCATCCAAGCAAGCCAGGTCTCATCTCACACCAGACCTTGATGTCAATCGTCCGCGCCGTCTCACTCACGAATGGAATGGGCAGCTTGACTCGGGGGTTAAGCTCCCGGCCAATGAAGAAGTCATACAGGACGTTGCCTGTGTGCCCGCCAGGCGCCAGTTGCCGGAGCTCGGGGTTCAATTGGCCAGGAGCGGGAACCGAGAAACTTCTGATATAAACAAAGATCGCGATCACAGTGCAGATGATCAGGTTGGCAGTGATCACCTGCACATAGTTGTCCCAGAGGAAAGTCCATACTGCGAATTCTGGGCCGTACAAGTACGTGCCTACCGCACAGCCTGACAGGATCAAGACAGCCGACAGGAATGCTGCGAATCGTCAGAACATACCGAGCCTAAGTCCCAGGAGCGCGAGAGGTCGTTACCATTGAATTTGTACCTGAGTCTCCCTCCACAAGCCAGCTGGGTACCTTCAACTTCTGTGCCAGGGAGGAACACCTGCATGAGCAGACTCAGGAAATAATAGCCCAGAACACACAGGGTAACCTGAGTGTCATAGAAAGCTTTGATTCCATCCTCCGGCCATCCGACCTCCTCTTTCAGCTTATCAATTGACAATGTCGATGGGTGCAGAAGCGACGGCGCAGGACAGCCGGAGATATCGTTGCAGAGGAAGGTGAACGCGTAGAGCAGACAGGGTAGGCCAAAGATGATTCCAAAAGCTCCAATACTATGAACCAGTTATCAGCTTGACAGGTTATAATCTTTCAATGGTTGTGTCAACGTACGGGCCTTGAAACTCGTAACCGCGTTTCTCTGGAACGGGTTGAATTGGAACTTTTGGCTTCTCGGATTTCTTTGACGCCATTGTCAACGACTCACGTCAAGAGCAGGTTGGAAACGAGCAATTGATCGTCTGTGTCGCAGAAAGAATCCAGGGGGGGCTTGAGGTTTAAATAAAATTCCAGGAACAACCCCAGATAGTGCGGATCAGCGATCGGTTGCAGCCCACCGTACCGTACCGATAATCGACGTATGAGGCCGGATAAGCAGATGCCGATAGCTGCCTTCAATGTCTTGGCCGCTTGAGACGATATTATTCGTAGAATTGACTAGTTGAAGCATTCCCTAGAATAATAATAAACAATAATTATAAACAATAGGCAACCTAGTTTATTGGTCTAAGCCTAAAGGCGGGATCGGAAGGCTTATGGGAGAGCTTCTCCGCACGTGGAGGTTGGAGATTCGCGACCGGAAGGCCAGTTTGGCCCGTCTTACGCAGCTTCTCCGTTGCGATTCAACCTCTCGTGTCTCTCTTTGAACCTCTTTTAGCCCGTCTTCTTCCTTGCTTATTGTCGGTTTCGAACGCTCTTTTTTTCAATTCCTCTATCCTTGTTGTCGCATCGATTCACCAAGATAACTTGTTCCGTCCCACGGGGATTGACTCCTCAAGATGAAGTCGCTGGCTGGCTCATTCCTGGGATTCATTTACCTTCTATCGGCTCCCGTTACATCAGTCTACGCTGCCTCTGATCCTACAGGCAAGAAAGACCTTTCTCCGTGTGTTGCACGCTCCCCGACTACCGGCCTCTACTACGATCTGAATGCGATCTCGGTATCTCCTCCGGATTCCTCGGACGGCAAAAAAAGCAACAAGAACGCGCCAAAAGAAAGCTGGCATGCCAAGGGCCATGACTATCATGCCAACTTCACACTCAATATCTGTGCACCCGTCGTCGAAGACATAAAGGATGCGGTGGGGATAGAGCGCGACAGGTGGAAGAATGTCAGCGCCTATTACGAGAAGGAGGGGAAGATATACTCCATTGGGTAGGTTCTATAAGCATACGGTGCGGTTGAGATGCGCGACTGATTGTATTGTATAGGGAACAAGCCTCACAACCGATCTTCCGCGGCCGCAAGCTCGTGCTGAATTACACCAATGGCTCACCTTGTCCTGGCGAGCAGATCGGACATAGTTCGCGGAACAAGTCGACCATCATGTCTTTTCTGTGCGACCGTGATGCCCTTTCCTACCAGGCGATTGCGTCTTTCGTCGGCACCATGGATCAGTGCACGTACTTCTTTGAGATTCGAAGCTCGGCCGCTTGTGGCAGCATTGGTCACGCCAACGGTGAAGGCCTGGGGCCGGCGGGTGTTTTTGGCGTGATGTAAGTCCATGTCATTCTCTTTGCAGGACACAACACTAATATCGCTAATTGTTCAGTGCTCTGATTGCCGTCGCCGCGTACCTGGTTGGTGGTTGTGCTTATCAGCGAACAGTCATGCACCAAAGAGGGTGGAGACAATGTCCAAACTATAGTCTGTGGGCAGGCATGTTTGATTTTGTAAAAGTGAGTGTCTTGGCTTTGATACCTTTTCGGTCGTCTCGCATTCGACCTAGACGTGGCGTCTTGAGTTCCTATAAGGAGATTGGTAGTCCGAGGTTGCCCATTTCCCGAACGGATTGACCTCTGCCTTGGCTGGTCTGATGCTGGGGTGCAGTGAGAAGGCGATACACTCTTTTCCATTTCCATACCTTCTTTCAATAGTTCTCTACTCGTCTAAATCGAGCATGATTTGGATCTGTTCAATCCCATAGTTTATATAGTTCTTTCTCTATTCATGTGGCATCACTTCATGTCATACTGATCAACTTCTTTCGCCGCTATCCTGCCTGAAAATAAGCTGACCCTCGCCTCACTCTCCCCTAGGACATGTTCATCATCCTCTTCTCCTCCCTGGGCCGTCTATTCCGTGTCAGACGGTCCCCAACCCTCGGACACGGCCGCGCAAATGCTTCGAGCGGCGGTTTCATCGGGGCGATCGGCGGCCGTCGAGGACGAGACAGCCATGCCTCCGACGTCGACGCGGAAAACCGTCTCATAGACCAGTTGGACGAGACATGGGATGATTGATGAATGAGATGACTGTTTCTGCTTTTAGGGTTTATGATGTTGGTCGATATCTTTCTTGGTAGACGGTCGATTTGCTTGTATCCTGTCGTACAATATGAACATGTCCTGAGAGATTTGGTTATGACGATCTGTTGCTATATGTGGTTTGAGACCAGGCGTATTCGGATATCCCGTTCGTGCCATGACGGGTCTAGTAGATGCCGACTGCGTGGTCTCGACATATATATTCTGATTCAACACGCTATATAAACATTCCATCTTGTGTTATGCATTTGCTGTATTGTATCTAGTTGTGATACCGCAGTGAATCCAATGGATTTGTTCTGGTACCTCGTGTGGATTGAACTGCCAACGCCACGGTCCAAGCTCCATTGAAGAATTCCTCGCAAGAGCGCGTGAAGCTAACCATGCCGGCCTGGTAATTGGTGTATGGACTATGGACTGCCAATCTAGTCAGATGGATTCAGTAGTGAATATATCGATAATATTCTTCTGGGAACGGCCGAAACCCGGCAGCAATTCTGTTCGCATTAACGTGCCGTTGTAGATTGCCCAGAGCAAGCACATCAAGATCTTCCATAGGTTCTCTATTTTGAGGCCACTCTGGATCTTCAGCTTCCTTCAGAGCCAGATGAGAGCTCGATCCGGTCAACGGATAGCCGCTGCGACGGATATCGATATCGAGAAGGTGTGGTAGCTTGCACATTTGCAGTAGGACCTGTTGCCATGTCCCAGAATTCAATTCGACCAGCCAAATTTTGGTGTACCGAAGATTCTCCAAGGATTGGTTGATAAGTGAAAGAAGAACGTGACTCGAAATGGAAACTCCCACTAAAGAGAGATACCGCAGACAAAGGGAAGGTGGAAAGGAGTCAATATCTAGAATGTTGACACTATGTAATTGATTTGGCGCAGCTTCGACCATGCTAAACAGTTGCCTTGCATGGGTGCTCCTTGGACGAGCAGGATACTCCGGCAAAACTGGGCTCCGCCGGTATGTCTGGTCCAGCGAAGCTGGATATGAACAACGTGTAACCCGAGATGTTGAAGACGTTGCGTGATACTCTTGATAGGGATCTGCAGAGAGCTGGTCTGGTTCGGGAAGAACCGTACGAAATCATGGGTTATCGGGAATCTAATCTCGAGTTCTGTCAAGTTTGGAAGCGGCACGTAACGTAATGTCGAAGCAACCGTATCCATGTAGACCCTGTTCTGTTCTTGTGATAGTGATGAGGACGGTTCATGAAACCTGAGGGCCCTGAGGTTGGAAAATCTGTCCAGACAAGGCGATAGGATCCCGACAAGGTCTCTATATACAATGCATTTGTAGGTCCGCTCGAGTTGTAACCGAATCCGAAATCAATTTGACACACAAGTACAGCATATGAGCTCTTTGATAGTTTCATGAGGTGCTCCAAAGGTGAAATCTTCGGATAGGGTCTGGATTTCGCGTTGATATGCCGGAAAAGCCAGGACGAGGCGCTGCGGCAGAAGGCCCTGTTGACCAGGCGAAGAGCGGCTATGTCTTGTCGACTCTGGTACCTAGAGATTTGGTAATGCCTAGTATCACCTGCCTCATACGAGAGTTCATTGTACGCGTTCCAAACATGATATAAAATTTGTGAGGGAAATTAACACTGAGCACAAGATAACAGGAGAACAGGTCCTACACAATCATATATCTCCAATAGGTATTTGCATTTTGGTTTGTAGCCTTATTGAACACCGAGCTACCAATGAGGTGTGAAGTTTGCGCTGCTAGTTAGGAAGTAGTTCTTCGTGAATTTTGCGGTTGCTAGTTAGGGGGGAAGTGGTTCTGATAATGCGGGGTGTCTAAGCTCCATTTACTCCCCTGAAGACTTCAGGAAGATAATTATCCCGACACTTTCCCTTGTACAGTGCGCCTAGCGAGGGTATGGATAAGAGGGAAACGCAGAGCATAGATACCTGTTTGAGCGGAGCGATCTCTGAAGTAATTGCAGCCCACGCCGGGAACAAGCAAAGAGGGCGCTAGGCATCTTGTAGATGTACTCCGTATATTGTCTCTCAAAAAACCGGGTCATAATCATTTCATTCCTCCATAAACTAGCAATAGAGAGAGATAACTAGGAAGAAGACATGGCAGGAAGAAGAATCTCTCATACCTGGCGACGATGTTGGTATCGTGCCATCCATCCATCCCAGGGGTAGGCATTTAATATTAGGAAGGCACAACCTAATACGTAAGCATAGTAACAATTAACAATAAAGTCGATATCAACTAGCATCATTGGTCTAGTGGTAGAATTCGTCGTTGCCATCGACGAGGCCCGTGTTCGATTCACGGATGATGCAGTCTCAATTTCTTTTTGTATTTTTACAACCCTGTCTACAATCGCAATCTGACCATGATTCTGATCTCCAAAGACAGACCTCATCAACACCTCGCTATTATTTTTACTATGTCATGTCTATCCGGAAAGCACCCGTTTCGAACGGCCGCCTACTTGCGATACTGTAGCAACATGGCTGACAGTCGTACCTCCAGATGAGGTCTGTAAGGGTTCAAAAAAAACTGGTAGCTTCTCTTTGATTGAGCGTGTCATCCTTAGTGCAGGGGCCATGCTAATCTTCTCTGTATCGTTTCAAATTGACCAAATGCCCGAAGGCACTAGGGAAGAGATTAAAGTGAACTATATCCCATTCCCAAAGGCTTGCATCATTGGTTGGTAAGCAGGGTGGCCAAATTCCACCTTCCTGGGGCTCAGCAAAGCAACGAAATTGAGATGACGAGTCATTTCAAGGTAGAACCTTGTAAGGATAAGGAGGCTATCGCGTTAATGTCCGGCAAAAGGGGCAGTAGAACACCCGAGCGGGCAATTTGGTATGCAAAGAAATGCAGTAGATTGATATATAGCAGGGATATACAACTAAGTTACATGAACAGTCCAGCATATCGACAATTTACAAGTCGTGAACTCCCATCCTTTTCCTAGACACCGAATCCGCCCAACCTGAACCGCTCGCAATGAGAAAATAAGAAAATGGTAGCAATGTCCATCACTGATGGGACCCCTGATTCATTCCCGTCATTCCCAAATCATACCCTAGCGGCATGCCAGTACCGCCAAACGTGGACAAGTCTGCAGTGGCAGTTCCGATACTGGGACCCGGGGCTGAAGGGTTTGCATCAAGGCCAACACCTGCACCGACAGGATCGAGATTGAAAGGTAAAAACCACGCGCTCGGTTGATAGTACTCTCCGGTGCCTGACGGGGCGTTGGGGTCCATTTGACCGGTGAAGAGCGCAGCAGACGTGTCCTGAGTTGTGGGATCTGCCCCACCAGGACCAGAGATTCCTGGGGTTTCAACAGTCGCGAAAGCGGCTGGGGAAGGGTCAAACCCACCAAAGGATCCATAGACAAACTGCCGATCCAACTGCGGGAGTTGATCTTCCGGAATGCTGAAGTCGAATCCGGTTGGACCCAAAGATGCTGTTCGGCCTTGTTGATTGTACATCGTGGGATGCGGGAATCCCGTGCCAGATGTTCCTAACATTCCAGGAGTATTGTTCATGTTCACGTCGACCACCGGTTGCGGAGGGGTTGCCTGGTCCGGAGGAGCAATACTCTTGCTGTCTCTTCTTGCATGTGGCCGACGGGGGGTGCTGTGCTGCGGTACGGATGGAGATAGGCTTGCGAAGAAGTCTTCCACGCTTTGGAGATCGGGCTTTTGGCCCATCACCCCGTCATCGGCATGGTCTTTCTGCCTTGCGTCAGGATCCTCCCAGTGAAGTCTTGAAACGCCGTGAGGATATTTATCGAACCAGTCGCCGTACTGGAACATGGGGGTGATCTGGTTGCCGTTCTGGGTGACAACGGTCCCCTTGATGGCCGCATCTGCGAACTGCCGATAACGATCTTTGGCACTCTCAACCATGTAGTGAAACATCCCCCAATACTTCTTCATTTTGTTGAGGTACCGATAGGTGTGCCGTAAGTTTTCTTTCGACCGAGCTTCCAATTGTGCATTCTTCGAGAAAATGCCCCAAATGTGTACCGTACTCGCCGAGTAAGCACAATATCCCGCAAACGGCACCGTAAGAGGATAGGCCGATGCGCGGTCTATTAATACAGAAATGTGATGTGCTGCCTCGACAGCGGCTCGCCCAGCGTTACTGAGGAACGATTTGGGCATATCCTTGGGAGGCCGCCCTCCAGGTGAAAGCGGAATGGCGAACTGATTCAAGAATAACATGTTCTGGTGAATGATAATATGGAGAAAGATGAACTGGTTGGCAATCTTGTCTGCAGCGTGAATCTGTAAATTTTCAAATGTGAAGGCCAAATGACTGGGCAGGGTGGCAGAAAAGTCTTCGATTTGTCGTTTCAATTTCATATAACCCGATTCGGGTGACCATAGAGGATGCGGATCCTTTTTCTTCCCACCAAGGTTAAGGTAATCGACTATGCGACCCCATATCACCACAGCCCGAATGATGTAGGCTGACACGCCCATGTTATCCTTGGCATTAGACAATTGACCGACATCATCCGGAACGGGATTCGGAATGTTCCCTTCCAGGTCCTCCGTTGGCCCCGGTATCTCCAATTGAAAGGAGGACTCCTTGATAGGAAGCTGGATCTGCAGAAACTTCTCGTTTCCTATAGGGGGCCGCTGACTTCCAGACGAGTTGTAGCGATCCATCAAGAAACATGCCCACATCGTACGTCTCCTGATCTCCCGATCCGTGAAGCTCAGCTGTGCACCATTACCTGCGCCTTGATTCAGTAGAGGGTCATAGTCTAGCTCTCTGTGAAGCTGTAAAGCGTAGGCCATGCGGAGTGCCTGACCACCAAAAGACCAGCTCCGCCCACCATGGCAGGTTCCGAACTCGTGAAGGCCCAATAGTAGAAAAACAATCAGAATGGTTATACTCGGTTCATCATGTCGGCTCAACGCGATGGCAGCGGCGGGGTTTGCCCAGTTCTCTCCACGAAGGAAAGGCGCATCTGAGCTGAGCTGCGGGTGTGTCGAAAATCGAGCCGAAACAGCACAAACGGCCAGGATCAGTACGGGCGGAACTGTCCTTGCTTTTAGCCGCCGCATGAAGCTTGGCTTGTGAAGCAGGAGGTATGACTGCCCGTATACACAATCGAAGAAGACCTCCGCCAGATGTTCCTGAATCTCCAGCGACGGTAGAAACTCGGCACCTTCAGTCAAAAGACCCGTTGCATCATTGCCCTTGCCCTCACGGCGCATGGGAAATGTGTCTTGTGGTGCCCTCCGATCCTCTCGCGCCCAGTCTTCCATCTCCGCCGCAAAAGCTTCGTCCGCCGATCGCTTCTTTTGTGTCTTGGATGCCTGACCCGGTTGAGGCGGTCGGACGACTGACCTACCGATTGCGGCCATATCCCGTGGCTCGTCTTTCGGAATAGTCTTGATGACCCTATCCTCCATACGCTTCAGCCGCTTATCCAGCATCGCCATGTAATCCGTTCGAGGAGCCGCCTTCCTCGTTGTAACCTTGTAGACACACGGAATTCGAGAGCGCGAGCAATGCTTGCATGCGGGCTTCTCCCCCGAGCACCGGATCTTCTTCCTCCGACACGCGATGCATGCCAAGGGTAGACGTTTCCGCTCCTTTCCAGCCTTGGTCTTCATTTCGCTCCATGGTGGTTTTCCGTTGGGGCCGTTGTCGTTGGAATTATGGGCGGCGTCGTCTTTGGGATCGTCGTGCTGGTTATCATGGGCTTCACCTCGTGCAGTAGCTAGGTCTCCCGTTGTCTGGACGCTCCCTGGATCTCGCGAGCTGCCCCGACTTCGGATGTCGAAATCCTCCGGAATCGCGCTGTCATCGTGGGTCAAAGTCGGACCGGCGGAAGAGACCATGGGAGACTCCATGGACTCGGGTGGGATCATGATGGGTGAGGTAGCCCCAGCAGCAAGGCCCGGGACATTGTTTGTGTAGGCAGCAGCGGGGGCAGTGAGGTCAGTCCAAGGATATTGGTAGCTTTCTGGAGGATTGCCCAGAATCGGATGGGATTGCGGGATAGGCGGTAGAGTATGGGGAAGGGTCGGGCTTGGCATTACCGGCTGCGGTCATACTTCGGATTATTAATCAGATTCCTTCGAAGCAGGAACAGCTCTTGATACTGGGTTACTGGGTATAAAACGAATGATTTTGATGAATGAGATGGTCAGGAGCAGAGAGAAGCACCTATCCATGCTCCCAGAAGGTGATGCTTCAGACCTATGCACTATGGGCAGTCTAAACTGCAATAAGCAGCCTCAATTGGACGAACCTAAAAAGGGCTCTACAGAGATGGACTTTGTCTCTCAGACGCATCATGGTAGGGGCTAATAGGCATTCTTCTCATATTATCTCACATGTGACACCGGGTATGACAACTTCACAAACAGGCAGAGTCCACAAGTTCTACAGTATAGCCTGAATAGAGCCGGGGTGGTCTCTGAAGCAACAGCACCACCTCTCGAACCCCTGTTGTATGTACCGTCCGTCCTCGAAGTCTCGAACTGAAGCCGATGGGTGCTACGGGTCGTGCATCAAACGTCGAGCCCACAGAACGTGAGATCTCACGACTTGGTTCGCGAGGCTGGTGCGGCAGTCTCAAGAGCGGCCAAGATCTCCTTGCCCAAGGTATATATATTGTAGCCAGGAAACGCAATCCAGAGCCCACTGTCTGCTATTAGAACTGGTACAAAGAGGACACTTAGAGACAAGCCTTACTTAGGAATGACCCACAAAGTGATCAATGTGAAAGCATCATTGTGCCCGATGTTGGCAAACCCGGAGAAAACCTCATTGAGCCCTGATATCTTATTAGCTGGTTACGGACTGACGGACCCCATCTAACTCACAATAAAGGATAGTTTTACTCAAAGTCATGATGGAGGCGCTGTAGGCTACCAGGAGCGCCGTCGCTCCAGTGCGCCCAGACACGACTTTGTCCCCCTTCAACATCCACATGAAACCTTTGCGAACCTTGCGCTGTTTTCCACGTCCGCTGGAAGTCATTGACGCTCCATATTTATAGACGATGAAGAGGTAGTACATATAAGCTGCTGATTCAACAAGGTTCAATACGGTCTGCGCGACGGTGAAGCCATTCCGAGCGTTGAACGCAGGCCAGCCGTAGATATAGTCAATTGTCCCATAGAGTGCGTACGGGGTCCAAACAGGCGAATGCAGCTTGTGACCTGGCATGGAATGCGGTCGCAACAACACGTAAGCTGAATCCCACAGGACCAAGGGAATCGAGACAAGAAGCCACAAGGTAACAGCCGTTGACGGGGTGTGCACCCATCGTCTAATGACAACTCCGTTAGCTGACGGTCCTGGGGATTTCGACCTGGACCTGGACCTGGCACGCGATGGCGATGGGAAATCGCGGGGATGATGTCTTGTGGAAACCATATCTGTCGCAGTTGTCTAGGAGGGTAGTATGGTAGCACATACAGGTGTCGCTTTGTTTGCGTGATTAGTGATCAAAGCTGTGGTTAAGGCTTGATGAGAAGCGAGAAGTACTAAAGTCAAGAAGGATGTCGCGACGCGAGGAATGTTGAGTTTTGTGGCTGATGGGTGGTGACGTCGTGAAGACGACTGTGTCTGGGCGCGTAGGAAGTTTCCACTGAATCGCAAGATTGCCATAAGGCATTACGCATTATGATACCATGATATCTCTGCGCTGTCAACGAAGCATCAGATAATGATCCAAGCTTCCTATGGTACCTCTCTATTTTAGATCTAGGGTACCTAATATAGAAAGTCAGGAGTTAGTTGGTTTAGTCGGCCGAGATTTATTGTCGGGTTATGACCGCGGTCCTCTTCGAACTGGAGGGCTGAGAACTGATAGAAAACCAGACTCATAGTCGTCAAGCAATGCCACAGATCGCCTTAATGGTTTATATCTCGTCCGATGTTTCAGGGGTAGACTATCTACACTCTGGGTGGTCCCGGCGAGAGATAGATCTGGATCTACTTAGGTACCTGGAGAGCAGCAATCACGTGCTCTAGTCCCGCCCACTGATTGATTGACCCGATCCACCCGAAGACCAACCCGTCCTCCTCATCATTCAATCTTGTTTCCGTAAGCTGCAGCGCGTCCGGTCTGAGTCCTGGATTGCACAAGTTTTCGCTGCCGACAATCCTTCAGAGGCTTTGAACCATATGCGACTCTTCTGCCATTAGCAATTACAACAGGATATCGGCGTGTACTTTGATGAACTGCCACTGCTGATTGAGGCAGGATGAATCTCGGAAGCGACCAAAAGGTTGGAACCCTGGAGAAAGCGACCTACACTCAATCGCATTCTGTTGGACTAATGGCAGGTCAGAAGGTCGACAAGCTCGCCCGCATCCGAGAGAACCAACGAAGGAGCAGAGCAAGGAAGCAGGAGCATATTCGCGACTTGGAGCAGAAGCTGGCCTGTCTACAAGAACAAGCAAACAAGAACGATGTTGAGCATAGATTGGTTACACAAAGACTCGAAATGGAGAATAGAAAGTTGAGGTACCTACTATCTTGCTCAGGGATACCACCTCATACGGTCGAGGAATATCTGCGGACCGGTGATGATCCCGCCGTGACCCAGAAGGTTGCGATCCCAGCTCTTCGACGGTCTGACTTTCAATCCGAACCCTTGCGCAAGGAGACAAAATGTTCGCGTCCATGCGGAGGAGTATCGTCCAACACTGTCGGACAATTACAAAACGGCGATGGTGGTCTCGAAATCCAGAAAGTCGCAATACCGGCGTCTCGATTACCTGAGATACAGCCCGAGATTCAGTGCCGGGAGCAAAAGTGCTCCCGCCCATGCTCAAGCATACCATCTCAGGATGTTGAGAAGAACCCGCGGTCTAGCTTCGATCCCGTTATGACCCAGAAAGCCGTATTACCAGCTGTTCAACGGCCAGAAACCCAGCCTGAAGCTCGTTGCCAGGAGACAAAGCGTCTTCTACCTTGCTCATCGTCGCCGGATAGGTCAGAAATCGGCACGAGTCCTGGCGAAACGCAAAGTCAACTTGCCGCTGAAGACGAACTGCGAAACACGCCCGAGCCCGCAGGACAGACTATTTCTCAAGGGTCTCGGGAATCATCAGAACGCCCCAGACTGCCTCCACTCTGCGACTGCGACTGCTCATCTGGAGACAACGATGCAGAGTGTCTTCCTGATAATGGGGATGTCCTCAATACTACTCTCTGTGCCATAGCGGATGAACTGATTCAGCAATACAACACTCGCGGCATGGACATCGCGGAAATTCGGAAGAGGCTATGGACGGGCTTCTCCAAAGGCCTCACATCAGAAGAGGGATGTAGGGTACAGACGCAGATTTTGTTTCAGGTTCTGGACGAAATTAGCAACCACTGATGGGCTTGCTTACTATTATTATCCCTTTTCGAGGCATTATCGCATTATATACAAGTGCATGTGTCAAAATATGTCATCATTTCCATTGCTGTCGCCGGGCAAACCACTTGACGACATATACCAACGCCAAGAGCACGGGAACTTCGACGAGAGGACCGACTGTGGCGGCTAGCGCTTGGTCGCTGTCGACACCAAATGTTGCAATTGCTACTGCGATTGCAAGCTCAAAGTTGTTGCTCGCCGCCGTGAAACTTTGTGTGCATGACAGCTTGTAACCGAATCCCAATCGACGCGTTACTAGGAGGGTGATGAGGAAAATGACGGCGAAGTAAACGATGAGCGGAGCGGCGACTCGAACGACTGATACAATCTGATGGACAACCTGCCTGCCTTGGGAAGCGAAGAGCACCAGAATCGTGAACAGAAGACCGATCAACGATAGCGGACTGATCAGCTTCAAGAAGGTTTTGTCGTACCATTCCTTGCTGATGAGGTATCTCAAAGCGAAGCGGGTGATAATGGCTGCTCCCAGCGGTATACCAAGGAACACACCAACACTCTTTGCGGCCAACGAATATTCGATGGTCAGACCGTCGTCTCCATCTCCGATGACGCGAATGAAAAATATCGCAAGGGGCGCGAATAGAACCATTTGCAACATCGAGTTGATTGCGACCAGAATCGCACAGTATTCTCCGTCTCCTCCTGCAAGACCAGTCCAGACGAGGACCTGAAAGCTGTTAGCCTGTGTCCAGAGTGTTGCAACTTATGGGCACGTTAACGAACCATTGCAATACACCGTGCGATGCCGACCAAGATTAAACCTTCTCGAAGTCCTCGTTCGTCGGGGAGAAACGCCCATGCTAAAGCAAGCTTCAAGTGGTCAGCACCAACCTTGCGGTATCAGCGAATTTCCGACCTACCATGAATAGAGGCGCTATAATCCAGTTCACAACGATACTGAATGCAACTTGAATCCAGAGTGTTTTTTCGCGGAATGACCGGTGGAGAGTCTCGAATCGCACTTTGCACAGAATGGGATACATCATGACTAGCAGGCCGATTGCTATAGAGAGAGTGAGCCATCATCCGGCCGACTGTGTGTTTCGAACAGGGCATACCTATAGGCACCGACACGCCGACGAATTTTCCTTTGTCCAGAGCTTTGCTCGTGTTGGGAACAAAGTTACCAAGGATGATCCCAATGGCCATAGCCAGAAAGATCCAGACCGCAAGGAATCGATCTAGGAGGGCGAGCTGCTTGAAGGCAGAGGTTGGACCTGCCGTGGCTGCATCGTTTTCACATTTTGAGGCATCTGGTGTACTGCAAGCTTCGATATCGCTTGGATGCTGAGAAGGCGCCGTGCTGTCTTTTTCCCGAAACATGACGAACTTGTCTACAAGACCCCAAATCCTGCAGATATGTGTAGCAGACTCATGTAATAAAGAAATGAAACCCCAAAATCAATGTAGTCACAAAATGGATGGATTGAATTCCTATCGACAGCTATCCACTACTTTTTGACTGAGATAAAGCTCAGCTGAAATCTGATAAGTTCAGCAGCCAATCATAACCCCGGAGTGACATGTTGAAATCACGTGATCAATCGCCACACTTAAACTGCATGTGAAATCAACAGGTTGACGAGAGCCAAGCTGCGACTGCAAAGATAGGCTTGTGCTGCGGGAGTGAGTCTTCACCAGAAGTTGTTGAAAGCAAGGACTTCATAGCACGAGTCCATGCTGTACTGATTCGGAGTGGCTAAATGCAATTGACAAACATCTACCTATGCAAGGATAATAAGAGCGCGTCGACCCTAGTGTTTGTTTAGTGCCTTTGAGCTCCGAGCAATGATGAGCTTTAGAGAGGTATTAAGCGATATTGACGGGCCTGGTATGCTGCAGAGAAAGTCGGAAGGTCAATTGACTTGGAAGACTGAGAGGAAAACGTAGTGAAAGATAACAGTCAAAATCAGAATCAGCAGTTCATGTGTGCTGTGGACAGGAGGTAGAGAGCATGACCTGAAGGTCTCGAACGAAAGACAATCACAATCGCAATCATACATCTTTCTTGGGTCTGGATGCAGCACCGACAACAACAGTTAAATGGCTCCAAGTCTGAAGCTGTTTAAGGGCCTTCCTCCACTACGGCTAATCATCGGCACATCTTAATGGACTTAACTTGGCTACGTCAGGGATTTAGCGTCTGTGCTACACGGCTGTTCTTGCTGTGAGGCTGTGAGCCTGCGGAGCTTGTGAGAATTCATTTCCCTTCCCCAGGCGGGCCTCGCGGTCCGCAATGTACCCATGAACCCCACACTGCGCATCGGCTTTGGACCGATGTAGAACTGTTTACTCCGTTACGTAAATACGGACATTTTTACGGCAAATGACACGGAAGGGAACACTGATGTTCGGCGGTATGGATGTAGAAGGCTAGAAGCTCGATGCTTCTAGCTACTTGAATCGGCGTGAGGTTTACTTGGAGACTCGAGGTTCGACATGATCTTGGACCACAGCAGCCGTTACCGAGTGGATAAGATTCCGAATTGATGATTCGAACTTTATGGGTTCGAGATTATCAGCTGGAGTTCATGTCAGAGAATTCGGGTACTCCTTTGGCCTTGATGTCGGGTGGAATGTCTTGCACCGTAGGAGCACACTAAGTCAACTCCTAAGAGTCGTACGCGATTGTTCTCGACAGTTGTACATTGTACATGATGTATCCATCGTCGAGTCATGGCCTAAATGATCATAACAAGCCATCCCATCAAGTGCAGTGGGCCCAATCCATGTTGAGTGATTGTTGACGGTCCGGCGAAGCCATCGTCGGCCGAACCGGCAAGTAGCTCGGGAAATATGTGACGTTATCAAGTAGGACGCGGGAGCTGATGGTCCCACGGACAACTTGTACGAGAGATTTCTGAGTTGCAGTGTTGTGCATGCCTTTGCTAGCAGTCGCAGTAGTACTGGGGGGTGGATACAGAATACTACCTTATATATGGAGTACTTACTCCATACCCCATGGCCATGCCACTCCAACCTGCAGCTGCATATGCCGTCTCTTTCTCCCCGCGGGAACCCCACAAACACGGAAAAACGGACTATGCTCAACAGACTAACGGTGAGAAATTTCTAGTTCGGCGAATCGGAGTGATGAGCTAGGTAATGCTTCTTGCAGACCGATCAACTGAAAGGGAAACAAGCAGCAATGTGCCGCAGCCCGCAGTCATGCTAGAGCTTGTAGGATGAAGGCAAAGCCGAGGAATATATCTTCCTTCAGGAGATCTTCAGGGACAGTATATGCACGTATCTGTCTTCAATGGCAGTTTAGAGCCTGAAATGACGTATCCTACTAGCTCATAGACGGATAATAATCGGAAATAAATGAATCTAGTGGCATTTCCTGTTGGAGAAGTACCTCTCTAAAATGATGAATAATAACGGATAAAGAATCAATACGTAGTTCTATAACTAGTCAGTGGCTAGTTTCCTGAAAGGGATATTCGATGGACGATCGTGGATCTGTAGGTAGGTATTTTGCACTGTAAGTCCATCAGTACTGATTGGAACAAAAGTTTCCGGTGCAAACTGTGTTTCTCTCTATGACCAGATTACAAATCCGCAATCCATCTGCTCTGCCTCGATATCTAGCCTATCTAGGGGAATTGGTACGCATCGACCTTGAGTATGCAAACCTATTCCACTCGGAGAAAGGAGCAAGGGTAAGCTTGGCTGTCAATCGGCTTGTGGATCCAACATGAGTAAGGGCTGTAAGTATGCTCCCTTGAGTCCCTTGACGGTCGATGATGCATCATGGTAAAGAGTGTACTGCCTTGACCTTTTGGTTCGTGCCTAGAAAGGAGTTCCGAGGAGACAACGCGCGGAGACATTTTCTATGCCCCGTTGATGTCACGAGAACTTCACTTGCATGCGTGTTTTGTTTTGATCTGATTACAGGGATACCGGTACCTTGGTCAATACTCGGCATCACGTCCGGAGACTACCTACGGACATAGATGGCCTCAAGATGCGGGGTCTTGATGGGACAGTGACATTGAGGTGACAGCGCACTCATCCTTGCTGCATGAGCGTATAGTCTTGCTTCTGCCTTGTCATTGTGCTCTAACAGGATTTACTCCAAACGGACAACCGAGAAGCCGAGTCATAGTGGCTTGGCGGGAATGAGCCATGGGTAGCTAGACTCGGCGGGATTTCTTTGGGATGTGGGAGCCTCAGGCCACGGACATTCCCCGGAAAGTATGGTAAGGTAATCGTGTAATTTGATTCTCTTCTGTATCATTAACATTGGACCGTACGAAGTTTATGCAATATTTGAATATTGCTTGATATGGCAATATACACTAAAGCTTGAGGAATCAGTATTAAAGTGATATACAAAGCATACTTCGATTTGAAAGCGACCAGTCTTTGAAACTGCCTTAAGATAGGGGAGGTATTGTGGGCGAGGACACCCGTGGACAGCTATCCATGGTATGACCCAGGTACCAACCATACGTACTAGTCTTACCCCGACTGTTCGACTCCTCTCCAGTTTTTCGGCTCCACAAAATCAACAAACATCGCCATCATCCCAGCTCTTTTAGTCTCAAGCCATCTAGATAGATACCATTTACCGGAAAGAGTAGTCCAGCAACAGCTGACTACCGTACTTACCTTACAGGATGTGTTGTATTTCATGTTTAGATCGCACATGGAAATGAACTGGCCAAAACCTTGTCAACCTGAGCTACCTTTACTATGTGTACTGCCTTTCGTAGATACCGGGCCGAAGGATCGAGTACAAGCGATCGGGTCACATTCCTCCCGTACCACTAACTCGCTTGGCTACTTTACTCTCCTAAGTTCATAACATGGAAGTAGAGGGCCGTGATTATTATTGCTTCTTTCTACCACGGTCCCACATTCTCCAAATTGGGAAGAGGGATGTCGATCACTATGCCATCCATTCCGAGGCCCAGGTGGTTCTGCGGACCTGCCTTTTCTAGTAGTGCATGACTACATCCTTTCCCGCCCTTGGGTACCTTTGCTGAGACATTCATACATCATCGTACAACGGCATAGTACAGTCCCTGCCTCTGATTTTTTTTTGGTCGGGTTATTAATATCCTGTTCTTCCTTCTCCCTTCTCCCTCCCCCCTCTCCCTCTTCCTCTTCCTCATTCCTCTTGCTCAACTAGAGCTCTACATACATCCAGCAATGAGGTTCGGTTGGCTCGAGTTCGCCGCTCTGACGGCGTCTGTCGCCAATGCCCAGGTTTGTACTGCTTTTCCGGCTCGTCTCGATCATAGTTGACAATATCCTGGAAATAATTAGGAATTGGCTTCCTCTCCACCATTCTACCCTTCGCCTTGGGCTGATGGCCAGGGAGAGTGGGCGGATGCCCATCGACGCGCCGTCGAGATCGTTTCTCAGATGACACTGGCGGAGAAGGTTAACCTTACAACGGGTACTGGGTAGGTTGAGTCTTGTCAATAGTGAGTTTCTTCACTGACAGTTTATAGATGGGCAATGGAACAATGTGTTGGTCAAACGGGCAGCATTCCCAGGTAAGTTCGCAATCCTGTGGCAACGTGCAACTTTAGTCACTAAAACGCGATGGTGCAGACTTGGAATCAACTGGGGTCTCTGTCTCCAGGATTCTCCTCTGGGTATCCGTTTCTGTAAGATATACCTGCGGAGTCTTTCAGTCCTTGTTTTACGTGCTGATGACTTTCTGTATAGCTGATCTCAATTCCGCCTTCCCTGCTGGTACTAATGTCGCCGCGACATGGGATAAGACACTCGCCTACCTTCGTGGAAAGGCCATGGGTGAGGAATTCAACGACAAGGGCGTTGACATCCAGCTGGGGCCTGCCGCTGGTCCTCTTGGCAAATACCCCGACGGTGGCCGAATCTGGGAAGGCTTCTCTCCTGATCCCGCTCTCACTGGTGTACTTTTCGCGGAGACTATCAGGGGTATCCAAGACGCCGGTGTGATTGCTACTGCCAAGCATTACATCCTAAACGAACAGGAGCATTTCCGACAGGTTAGCGAGGCCCAGGGATATGGATACAACATCACGGACACTATCAGCTCCAACGTGGATGACAAGACCATGCACGAGTTGTACCTTTGGCCCTTTGCAGATGCTGTGCGCGGTAAGTTTTCCAGCAGACTCGACTTGCGATAAAGAAAGCGCTCATGAACCATTTGTAGCTGGCGTTGGCGCTGTCATGTGCTCCTACAACCAGATCAACAACAGCTACGGTTGCCAAAACAGCGAGACTCTCAACAAGCTCCTCAAGGCTGAGCTGGGTTTCCAGGGCTTCGTCATGAGTGACTGGAGCGCTCACCACAGCGGTGTCGGTGCTGCCCTTGCTGGGCTGGATATGTCGATGCCCGGCGACATTGCCTTCGACGACGGCCTCTCCTTCTGGGGCACGAACCTGACCGTCAGTGTTCTTAACGGCACCGTTCCGGCTTGGCGTGTTGATGACATGGCTGTCCGTGTCATGACCGCGTACTACAAGGTTGGCCGTGACCGTCTTCGTGTTCCTCCCAACTTCAGCTCCTGGACCCGGGATGAGTACGGCTGGGAGCATTCCGCTGTCTCCGAGGGAGCCTGGACCAAGGTCAACGACTTCGTCAACGTGCAGCGCGCTCACGCTCAGATCATTCGTGAGGTTGGTGCGGCCAGTACAGTGCTCTTGAAGAACAAAGGTGCTCTTCCTTTGACCGGCAAGGAGGTTATAGTGGGTGTTCTCGGCGAAGATGCTGGTTCCAACCCGTGGGGTGTTAACGGCTGCTCCGACCGAGGCTGTGACAACGGCACCCTTGCTATGGGATGGGGTAGTGGTACTGCTAATTTCCCTTACCTTGTGACCCCCGAGCAGGCTATCCAGCGCGAGGTCATCAACTACGGCGGCAATGTCTTCGCTGTGACTGACAATGGAGCTCTCAGCCAGATGGCAGATGTTGCATCTCAATCCAGGTGAGTGGCCGCCCTTGGAAACCACGTGCTCTGAACGAAGTATTGACCGTTGGCGTCCAACAGTGTTTCTCTGGTGTTTGTCAACGCCGACTCCGGCGAGGGGTACATCAGCGTCGACGGCAACGAGGGTGACCGCAAAAACCTCACCCTCTGGAAGAACGGTGAAGCTGTCATCGACACCGTTGTCAGCCAGTGCAACAACACCATTCTAGTTATTCACAGTGGCGGACCCGTCTTGATCGACCAGTGGTACGACAACCCCAACGTCACCGCCATCATCTGGGCCGGCTTGCCCGGTCAGGAGAGCGGCAACTCTCTCGTCGACGTGCTCTATGGCCGTGTCAACCCCAGCGCCAAGACTCCATTCACCTGGGGCAAGACCCGCGAGGCCTACGGTGCTCCCTTGCTCACCGAGCCTAACAATGGCAACGGCGCTCCCCAGGATAATTTCGCCGAGGGCGTCTTCATCGACTACCGTTACTTCGACAAGCGCAACGAGACCCCCATTTATGAGTTTGGCCATGGCTTGAGCTACACCACTTTTGGTTATTCTCACCTCCAGGTCCAGGCCCTCAATAGTTCGAGTTCGGGATACGTCCCTACTAGCGGAAAGACCAAGCCTGCGCCCACCTATGGCAAGATCGGCCGTGCTGCCGACTACCTGTATCCCGAGGGCCTCAAGAGAATCACCAAGTTTATCTACCCTTGGCTGAACTCGACTGACCTCAAGGCTTCTTCTGGCGACCCGAACTACGGCTGGAAGGACTCGGAGTACATCCCCGAAGGCGCTACTGATGGTTCTCCTCAACCTCTCCTGAAGGCTGGCGGCGCTCCTGGTGGCAACCCTACCCTGTATCACGATCTTGTTAGGGTGTCGGCCACCATCACCAACACTGGCAAAGTCGGCGGTTATGAAGTTCCTCAATTGGTGAGTGGCTCGAAGATTCCTTGCCTTGCCTTGCATTTGGCTAACTCGCTTTTAGTATGTATCCCTGGGCGGACCTAATGAGCCTCGGGTCGTTCTGCGCAAGTTCGACCGAATCTATCTGGCCCCTGGAGAGCAGAAGGTTTGGACCACGACTCTTAACCGTCGTGATCTCGCCAACTGGGATGTGGAGGCTCAGGACTGGGTCATCACCAAGTACCCCAAGAGAGTGTACGTCGGCAGCTCATCGCGTAAGCTGCCTCTGGGAGCGACTCTGCCCGCGGTTGAGTAGAGCGGTGGGTGATGGAATGTACAGGAATTTTGGTTCATGTGATGTACAGAGCGTTCGATCTGCTTCAGTATATGATTTTAATGACAATGGCGGTACCTCCACCGTTGACCTACTTCTTGTATCTACCATCGGCGGATTGTAGTCTGATGTAACCGTTATAGGGAATTGTCGTGTGAATTGCTGTTACTCTAACTTGATATGACTCCGTCGCATACCAGTAAACACTGCCTTACTGATGGTAAATCCAGAAGCCACTTGACTGCCCCCGAACCCCAACCACGGTCATATTCTCCTAGTCATAGTCCTCTGTATATGAGTCCCTGTTAAATCTAAACAGACACATATGATGTTGGAGGCGATGCCTGAGGTCCAGCCGGGCCTACGTTCTTCCGCGTAGGGCTTGAGCATAGGGTTTCTAGATAGCTTCTTGCAGTTCTTTCTGCCTTCCTCTCTAGCTAGTAGCCACAATATCATCATCTCCGTTTCCCATCAGCTTCATGATATGACCACAGGGTGTGGAAAACAGGGCTTCCCGTCTGCTCAGCCGTACTTAAGCCACAGTAGACGTGGTCAATTCCAGAAAGCCCTTTTGCCTCTAAAGCAGCGGAGTAATACTTTTAGTATAAGTGCTGGTAATGTGGGTGAGGACTGAGGACTCGTTAGGTCGTGATGTGGGCTCCTAGTCCTGGGGGGTGATGAAGGCCAACTAAGTAGCTAACTACACAAGGAATCACTAATTCAGATCTCCCTATGGAAGTAAAGAAAGATATTCTTAATATATATGACTTAAGCACACCTGTTATTATACTTAACACTGATATGGTTCTCCCATCTACTCCGTACTCTTATCATAAAGAAATAAGGGTGGGTCCAGCTTAATAATTAGCTTAATAATCAGCTTAATAATTGGCTTAATAATTGCTTATTAATTCAGCTTCTGTTCGCGAAATTCCCTCTTTAGGTTTAGCCTTGATGCCTCTCCTATCAGGCCTGAATAGTCTGCCACTTTCCTAAGGCCTTAAAGCTTCTACCAGTCTACCCTCCCCAAGCTACTGCCTCAGGCCCTTTTATTTAGGGCTGTCCTTACGCATATACTGTACTTCCTGACCCTTATAATATACTATTACCCCTATTACAGGCTACTAAGGCTGTATATAAAGGGTTACGCCTTAAAGGTTTAATATTAATTAAGGTGAGGGCCGAAGGTTCGAACCTCAAGACGCGAGCAGAGCGAGCGCTCGCCGGCTCGTATGAAATGATAACTACTGTTGAAGCGGGAGAACAGAATGGCTTATGTAAGCGCGAATGCCCACTATGAGAGGTAGCTACTTGTATTCTCCCCAACTGATTCTACCTTCTTCATGTATCTACCAGACTACCCTTCTATTAAGAATCATCAGAATATCGTCGATTCCATCAAATCCATCCTTGAATTAGCACTACCAAGCATGACCTAATGGAACCAAGGGCACACCGGTCCCGGCCCGACTCTCTATCCCTTGAGTCGACGACAACACCACCCTCCTTATAACAGTTGAATATAAGCCGCCAATTGAGCAAAAGGATCTAATCTAGCTGTAGGAAGAACCAGAGGAGAATAAGTACAAGATTCTGGGAAACTATAGGCCACAGCTACCTTCCGCGGTGGCAATTACCTCCAACATTCTATCCGCAGAATACCTCAGCAATACCAAAGAAACCTGCAAGGCCACCACTCACTGCGCTAGCAATTGAGCCCAAAACCTTGTTAACTGTTTCGCAAGTTTCTTGTGAATCGCCCTGGTTAGCAAAGCGGATACAAACCATATCAGAAGTTCAGAACAGGAGATGGATACTTACCAACATTGGTTTCCGGGACAGCGGAAGCAGAGAATTCCATATAGCCAACCAGGCTGTTGCCCTGATTCTTGGCGATCTGGACCCAATTTGGGAATCGGCGCATCTCGCAAAGGTATTCTTTTGGATAATAAGGACTCCTGGTCATATACCATATATTCTCGGTATGGACAGCTCCAGCCGGAGGGATAGCGCGGAGGCCGTTGATAAATGCTTGGACCAGGAGGGATATGTACCCTCCGCACTGAGGGTCAGGTCCGCTAACGTGTATGTGTATCTTGTGGCCCAGCCAACTTTCATGCTGTGCTGGGAACCCTCGTCGCAAGCACCCATGCCATTCTCCGGCCCGTCCAGGCAGAGCCAGTGGAGCTCCTGAAGAATATCTTCGATGATGATGTCGTCGCATCCCCAGCCCATATCGGTCTTCCCCATATTGACAGAGGTAATGATATCCGCTGAACGGGCCGTGAGCTTTTGCGTTTGCTCTGTTTCGTTGCCGAAGCGGCTGATGTAGTCTTCGCTACCTGGCCCCATGTCCTTCTTGAAACGGTATGCTTTGTTGCCTTTGATGTTGACAATCTCACAGTTGCTATCAGGGCCACAGAGGTCTGGTGCAAGAGCTGCTAGAGCAGTACTTGAAAAGAAGAGAAGAGGGATACCGGCCTTCATGGTGATGGGATTGCTAATGATAGTTGAAAGATATAAAATGGTTCCAGTGCGAAGATATATAGAGATATGTGGAATGGTTTGGATAGACAACGTTGAGGGGGTGTTCAAAGAGGTGTTTATAATATTTGCCTTCCCCAGTATCCATCATGGGAAATTATTTGATTGACTTGAAGTTCAGAACAATGCTGTTCATCGCTATACGGTGGACGTTATTTCGAAGAGTGAGACAGCCAAGTAGCTGCGCCGGCGATATACATACTCCAAACAGCATGATCTACTGTGAACAGATGCCAAGGCATTGTTTAATAGGCTAGCAGCTATTTCAGCCAAGATACTCCGTAATGCCAAGATCAGGCAAGGTACTCCGTTAGTCTCCGTAGTATGCCAAATCAGATAAGTAGGATTTAGATCAAGCGACTGGATACACAGCGCTCAGGCACGAAGCGCACGAAGCGCTTGGCAATACGCCTCTCACCCTCCCTGTCAGGGGATGAGATTGGCGCACAGCCGCCAAAGGATTTTATTTTCGGTTACTTTTCATGCAGGGGTCGGGATGGAGGGATGAGATCATGAGGCTGTTTATGGGGCTGAATTGACACAGTCTGACAGTCATCTTCCCGTCTCTTGAGCCTCCAGACCAGCGAGTGTCCGGCAAAAGGCTACTCGTTGTTGGTCAGACTGCAACAGGTGAGGTTTATTATACCACTATTAGAAACCCCTTTTTAAGCTCTATCAACTGGTATAGGTTTCATTAGAGTTGGCCATGGTTATGTCATATGTGGTTATCACGAACCCGTCAGTCCTATATAGACTGACCGCATGCCCTTCTACCCCATGGATAACGCGAACAACATCAAACCATCACTCTCATAAACCCATACTGTAGGTTCATCCTGCCATTCCTTTTGTTAAGATTCTCTGGAGCTCCCATCGGCATTCGTTGCTTTCTGATGGCGTTGGAGAATATGCTGTTGAAGCCTATCCTTCCGACTAAATATTCGGTGACATCCATCAGAAGGACAGACATAGGAGCTAGGCAATTTGTGAATATACGTTATATGGCGTTGAAGGTCTTGTGAGCAATTGAAAGGCTGCCTCCTTTCACAGCCTGGCCAGTTGCATTTGAGGCTATCTGCATCGACGGACGATCTATGGAGGACCAAACATCAGTCTAAGCTTCAATTGATCCATACTGGAAAGTTGAGAGAGCGAAGAAAAACCTTTCTCTCGTCTTCTGAGCAGGATCGGTAGGTCCATTGGGTGTCACCACGGCCTTTTTGTGATGGCCCTGACTGTAATCCGTGACGCCGACTTGGGCACACCCGGCGTCAGGTTTCGGCGTTGTCGCGGTTTGGATCTCCAGGCTAGCATCTGGTACCGGGTCTGCAGATTGCTCGGTATTCGCCAAGGAAGAACCACCATGGCTGGTTCTGGGATCTATCAGCCCTCGCGCAGCCGGACACAGGAGGTCGTTGCTGCTGCTTCCCCGGCCCTTCAGCGGTGCGGTCATCAAGAGACATAATTCCGCATTAAGAATCCTCAGAATATCCTCCCCGCACAGGTCATTATGGGCAGCGGTTTCCAATAGCTCGTTGGTAATTTGGAACTTGTCCCGATACCGTTCCATCAAGATTTCCATGATGTATGTACCTGTTCCCCGGTTCGAGGCGGCGTCTAGAAACAGCTCAGCGGTGGGGTGGATGTCGTCCCCTCGAGTATCTACCAAGAGGGAGACAATTTCGTCGCCCATTGTGGAGTTCCGAGCGGCAGCATGCAGAACTTCGGGGGTTATGGGAAGGGCAGCCCCAAAACGTGTGAGCAATAATGACATGGATTCCGGTCCCTCCTGGCACCTCGCTGCCGCCACGGCGGCGCTCTCCACTGGGAGGTTCAACCCGGCATTCTCCAGGATATTGATGAGCCGGCCAACCGTCACTTCGGAGCCGTACCGTATGGCTGCGTTGATGATGTCGAATGAGATATCAAGTCTGGGCTCCTGGGTCTGCATGAGACAGAGGATTTCATTGCCCCATGTTCGATTCTTCGCTGCTTCAATCGCCATGTCATGTGTAATCGTAATCCGTCCGTGTGCCATCTTCAAGAGTAACGCCATACCACTGCAATCCCCTCTTCTAGCAATCGTCTTTACCACATCGTCTGTGATAAGCGTGTTTCCGCTCAGCTGAACTAGCAAATACTCCATGATATCGATCCCATCGCAAACGTTGACCGCAGCTGCCTTCAGCATCGCCGAAGAAGGCTCAATTGAAGTTTGGAAGTGTTCCAAGAGATACGTGAATAGGCTTTTTGTTCCAAGCTCCGCAGCGCTGATCAATAGTCTCTCTGTGATCTTGTCGGTAATGTCATACTTTTCGTGCAGCGAATTGATGATTTGCTTTCCGTCACGGTGGTTTCTGATGGCCTGGAAGATCATATTGTCTGTCACTGGCCCATGCACTCCGTACCTATCTAGAAGAAAGATCATTGTCTCCAGCGATGCCATGTGAATTAGCGATTCGAGCATATGATTCGTAACCGGCGGGTTTTCATCGCTTTCCCCGGCTAGGAGGATTGTCTCAACGAGCTCCTTTCCGTGCTGATAATTCCGCGCGGCTGCCACAACCATCTCTTCGGTAATTTGAATGCCCTCCTTTAGCCTCCCACACAGAAAACGAACAATTTCCAATGCGTCAAGGGAATTGGTGGTTGCCATTTCCATCAGAGGAGAGTCAATCGAGATATCCTGGCGTGTGTTCTCCAGAAGCAGTTGCACAGTCCGACAGGAACCAGATGCGACGGCACAAGTCAGCAAGTCGTATGTGACGCTGATGCCGCCTGGGAATTTCCTCAACAACGAGTCTAGCATTTTGTGGCCATCTGCATGGTTGGAAACCACCAGGCGAAGCACATCTGAGCAGACCACTTTTTTCTCATCGCACGGTTCCTCGAGGAGGCTTTCCAGAAGCACTGCCACCGCACCAGTTCTCTTATCCACTGCTGTCGTGAGGCCTTCATAGATCTTTTCTACCCCCAATATTCTAAGAGTGGTTGTTGACTGGTACAATGATGCCAGTGCCTCGCAGGTGTTGCCGTATAGGTTTTTTGTATCGGCTGTAATCATTCTCTCGGCCTTGAATTTTGCAACAAGCTTTGAGAGATCGAAGCAACAGGCAAGCAGGGCTGCTGACGGGCCTCCGAGCCGTCCAGACGATGTACGAAATCGCCTTTCAATGCCGTAGAACCGACTCCCGTAATGATATGGCTCGGCAATGAAGATGCTGTCAGTCCGGCGCCACCAGCTACAGAACGGGGATGATTCGTCCTTTTCACCAGAAAGAAATTTCCACAGGAGCTGGCCAAATTCATCTTGATCAGGCTCAGGATCCACCAGGCGACAATGCTCGCACCAAAACATGCCCGCATATAAAAACGCTTCCCGCTTTGGAGTTTCTCCAGGCAATGGAAGAGTCAGGCTGCTCAGCCTTTCTGCCGCCAGGCTTTTGCAGGATCCGACCAAAGTTGCTAGACATGCTGTCGCAGCAACTTTGTGCGATTTCCTGGGCACATACTTTGGATGCGCCTCCAGGTATTCTCGCACCGATAAATGGGCAAATCGGAAGGTGGAAGAGGACGTATCAAACACGACCAGGTTGCAGCAGAGATCTAAAATTTGGTCCAGCGAGACTTGACGATTGCATGAGAGTGATATCAACGCCAGGAATTGATTGATGTCGAGTGGGCAGATAGCACAAAGCAACCAGCACAAGGCATTCCTCGCATATGCATGATCCGCCGCAGATGGATAAGCTTCAATTCTCTGTAAAATCTCGTCGTAAATGTCTGAGAGCTTTTTTGGGAGATGGCCCATTCTCTCTCGGATCGCAGCTTCAGTTTTCAACTCGCGCAGAGTTTGCAGTTGTAGGCTGGCCCAGAGAAACCTGAATGAATATGAGTAAGCGTTCAGGACCTAGAAGGGGGAGCGGCTCTGCCATACATCCCATTTGCTCCAGCCGTGATGGTTTCAATGATCAATTTTGCGAGTTCGTCGACGTTTTGAATGCTTCGAAGAGGTCTCTTAGTCTTCAGTACCTGGACTTCCCGGTGAACAAATGCAGCTATATCTTGCGTATTTCGAGTTGAAGAGATTTCTAAATTGGGGTACCCTTGTAGTTCAGAGACAATGTCCTGATCCTCACGACTCGAAACGAAAATCTTGACGAGAGTTGAGGATTCTTGTAAGATATACTCGAACATATGCAGAAGTTCTTCCCGTGATTCTGGGGTACACTCGTCCAAAGCATCGAGAACAATTGTTGCGGCTGGATAATACCCGAGCAATTCAATAATGAGGACTCTGGTTTCATCAAGGTCGAGATTGCCTTTGCTGAATCCGGTCCTTTGTCGTTCCTTGTATTCCCGGATCACGGGCTCCAGGAGTGAGTTCCCATCCACAGAGGACAGCTGTCGGAGAAAACTGGCGGCAATGTCTGTAGAGTCTGAACGGCCAGGTTCAGCAGGGTTTCGACTGCAGTAAAAGTATAACGGCGGCGGAGACAAATGTTTCTCGGACGAACGAAGCATATCGTCGATGACAACTGATCTGAAATCGTTAGAAATGACAATTCTTGGCAACTGAACCAAGACCTACACCAATTTGCTCTTTCCAGATCCTGGAATGCCATGTAACCATAGGATGGACGAGGAACTCTTGTTCTTCCACTCAGTCATCAAGGGATCTGCAAGAAGCCACTCTCCGGAGTCTTTCATGACCCCATTGCGCATTTGCGCATGATGCTGGTAATATGGCTGAGGAGACAACCATTGCAGAATCGTCGCACGGGTCTCATCTATACAGGCGTCAGTCACGGTCAACTGATTTAGGACATGTCTGACCTTGCAGCATATCTCGAATTCGAAGCAATGATTCATCCCATCTTTGCATCGGCGTTTCCAAACTGTGCAGCATCTGCTTGATCTGCGAGTATCCGTCGATTTGTTCTATTATGTCATGAGCTACCGTATATTCCGGGAGGAAAGGTCTTACGTTGCATAATCACGATGTTCCCAGTATTCGCAACGTCCTGCTGCGCATTCCGAATTGTTTCAAGGTCTTTTCCGAACTCAGCATGCATTTGCAGCGTGCTTTTGATAATTCTCGCTATTGATAAATCGTTTATCAGCATTTCAATCTTTCAAACACCAGGACGCACAAAACTCACTGAGAGTACGCTCTGCAAGATATTGTTTGGCCCGGGCAAGATGTTCAAGAATTTTAATATAGAGCTTGGTCAACGCCCTCGCGAGCTCGGCCTTCGCAGGGGATGTCGATGGAAGGCCCAGCAAGACTTGCTCGTACACCGAACTACGGCAGAGTACCTCTGCAATAAGAGCTGCGCCTTCCAAAAGGCAGTTGTAATTCTGAAAATCACTGACAACGGACTGTATAGGTTGCAAGAATCAGCTTGTGTCGGCTTCCCCGAAAAATTCCTCCGCACACACCTGTATCAAGAACCTCACCCCAACCCATGGCAAGGCTGCATGAACCGGGTCCATCTGTATAAGGAGATCTCCCATGTCCCTAAACTTGATTGCCCAGCTTGCGACCTTCGCGAGGAGGTCTCTCACAATGACCACCTCGCCATCTTTCCTCTTCCACCGCCATGATTTGCCCACGCAACGATCTCTCTGCTCATTTGTGTAGCGAAGCAGTTCAGATAGTGCCTCCAATTTATTGTCAGGGCGGAAGTCAATGAACGCTCTCTGAGAATCTGAGAGGCTGGCAATAGCAGATGCCCAGAGGCTGTGACTGGGGAGCGGGACATGTCAGCACCATCATGCGAATAGAAAGGTTGGATACGGAACTTGCCTGTCCAATTGTGGTACAGTAATTGGATTCATCTGGGGCACGATATTTCTGAATGTGGAATCAAAGGATGGTTTGAGCGTTTGGCAATAACAGCAGCTGAGGCGGGTGATCAGCAAATCAAGGAACTAGTAAATCATTCCACCAGGCAATATGAGGAAGAGAGTGGTTTCGAACATCGATTTGGAATGCGATAGTCAGAGAAGCTATGAGATAGTCGGTCCCCAGCGTAGTCTCTCCTGGATGACCGAGTGAGCTTTCCACCACAGGGTCTGATGGCTCATGTCAATCGTCTGGGGCAGTGCTGTGCCACGTCACCCCTGCATCCTATCACCACACCCTCATAGAGAGAATTGGGAGTAGATATACCTTCCACATTGCATCCACGTATCAGCTAGTGGTGGCTATACCTAGATGCTATGATGTTATTATCGCTGGGTCAATCGTCTCCTGCTTTCTCTCAGTTCAATAAGTGGACCTCAGGAGGTGTAAGTGGTCTAGCTCACTAATTCATGTCTGGCTTGAGCTTATCCGTTTCTGCCTGATGTGCTTGTCAGATGACACTTCAGCGTTTATCTTGCGAGTCGTCTCAATAAAAGGTGCGGAAGTTGCGACATCAAATTGCGGCCTCGTCTGCTTCTTATTAAGATCGATGTAGCTGGAGCATCACCAAAATCCCTCACAACCGGAATAAAACAGCAAGCTGGATTATCTCCTTTACCACCAGCAGCAGACACGCAGAAACTGGGATTGCATCCGGATCGGCCCACTGTGGTGGATGGAAAGATACTAAGTAGTAATAGGTCCTGGGCTCCCCTACACACGTTGTTCCTAACTTATATAGACTAAACAAATGGCCCCCTTTACGGTTGGCTTGCTGAAAGCATCCCAAGCGGACAACATAGAGCCTAGGCCCGAGACACTCTTCCCATCCACATATCGAACAGGGGAAGGCAATTTGACTCTCGTGAAATCCAACGAGGGAGACTTCCTTGCGTGCGTCCGAGCTCTCTGTCGACAGACTCGACGATATCTATGGACATCTATGGATGGCCGGGCTTCCGATGCCGCCTCGGCCGTTACACCACCAAATCGTCCTGCAAAGGGAGATAACAATCTGCGAGAAGATGGATATGCACTTAGTCTGGGGCAACGGGCGGATATTCCTCAAGCCAATCCCGCGATATCTCCTTTCAGTTGCTTTTTGGGAGACGTATCTGGAGTGTGTGGACGGCTGCGACTGTGCTCAGAAACAAAGTAAGAGGAGACTGTGGCGGTATGAGGAAGGAGTTAACGTAAAGACAGAAGAATGCAGCACCAAAACGCAGACGCATTGCCCTTGGCTTTCTGTTCACGTATGCGGCACTTTTGTCCTTTGAAAGTGACTTTGTCATTGCCAAAGAGAGAGGCCTATTGCCAAGCAACCTTGATATTTCCCGATGGCGAACATTCGTGGAAGAAATCATCACACCATCCGTATACAAGGATATCCATCGACGATTTCACTACGGCGAACTACGCCTCGGGCGGCTCAACTCCATCTTCCTGTTTACCGGGCCGGGATATTATATGGACCGATGGCCGAACTACTCCAGCTTTCTCCGAGACCAGCTGGGCTGGCTGGCTACGGCCACCATCTACATTGCCGTTGTGCTGACAGCAATGCAGGTCGGGCTGGCAACCGATCAATTAAAAGCCAATGCTCCGTACATGGCTGCCGCATATGGATTCAGTGTGTTTGCAATTCTGGGACCATTGATTTCTGGCGGTGTTATACTCTTCGCATTGGTGATTGTGGTTGCTATCAATTGGAAGTTCCAAAAAGCCAAATCAGCGAAGCGATTCAGGTGCATCAAAGATTTTGAAAATGGCACTATTGATGTTTAATAATAGTACGCCAGAGGCCAGGAAGCCAGGATATAGTGATGAAACCGTTCTAACATCCACCGCCTCCGCAGCCTGCGCCGCCGTCATGGTTTCCATTGTTGGCATTATTCGCGGTTACAACAGACAAGGCTGCTAACGACGTCATGAATACCTGATTCAACTGGGCGTCGATAAAATCCCGAAGTGTCACGATGAAATTTTCGACTTCCTGTCGCTCAGTTGTGCCGAGATAATGCTTCAGTCGCTCAAAATGTTGTGCAGCACTTATGACCTGATGAGTCAGTGCTGGCCATTTACTAATGTAATTGTAAGTGCCCCCCAAAGACAAAGATGCCCGCCGAAACCAATCCCAATCCGGTGCTTTCGTGGTCACAATCTCGTCGGCAAGCTGCTGAAGGAAGTCGTGGCAGTTATTCCCCAACGCATTATACCGCTCAAAGTTCGCCGAGACTCGACCACACTCCTCGTCGACTTGTTCCTTGGATAGGGTCGTCCAGCCTATCATGCTGTAAAAGTAGTAGCCGACTACGGGAGAGTATCGTGTAACGATTGACTGTTTGTACGCCTCGAGGTCAAAGCCGGACGGGGCAATCGCTGCCGCATACCGTCTTGAATGAGAATCCTCGGCTTCTCCCTGAGTCTGAGTCCGAGTCTGGCGTAATTCGTACTTGTAGCCATGAGCATGCAAGACCCAGTGCCGGAATTGACCACGGTCGATGTAATGCGACAAGAAAACCGGCTCGCCAAACTCCGTGCTGGATTCTTTCTCGACCCGTGCGGCGACAATCTTCTCTAGCACCGCTCTGTACCATTTTTTGACATCGGTCCTGGATGCCTTGGCACCAGCACTGTTGCGCTGCTTATAGGCCCGTATGACCGCGATGATAACAAGCAGTACAATAATGCTTGCTCCCACGCTCACCCCAACTATAGCCCCGGTTTTGGCTTCATCTGAAGACATAATTGATAGGCGGCAGGCCTGTGTGATATTCTTAATGTAGACCTAGACTTATTGTGAATGAGTGAGGTAGAAAGATGGTAGTGGTACTGGTACCTATAGGTGTAGATTTATTGCAGGATCGCATTCTACTTGATCATCAGCCTGGGTGATTTATCAGGGAGCGCCTTGCCTTGCGCCTCACTGTGACAGATGTACATATAAGCCTCATTCTGTGTAACTTGGTGGCAAATAAGTTGGTATTACCGTATTGTGCCACTGCGCTGGCTGTGTGCAGATGCCAAGAGACAGTCCAGCCTCCCCAGGGAGGAAAATGGACGTAATTCGTTTCGATATTGCACATGGCGGAAATCTTCGAAAAATGTGATGGTATGTACTATCTACATGGAGGAGGATAGGGCTAGTTAGTGAAACTGGAAGGGAAAGAAGATGATGATAAGAAAGAAAGGAGGAGGAAGGAAGCTATCTGAAGTTCTGAACCCTAGGTGATAGCCCTAAGCGGAAGAACGTAGGGCCTTCTGGCCTGAGGCAGCGCCTCCAACACTAGTCATCTCCAATGGCCCTACCGCCCCTACCCAGAGTTAATCACTTTATTCATGTAGTTTTTGAGAGGTGGGGAAGCCTACATTGGTCGTCAGTAGGTGTGATGACAGAGTCCACGGTCTGCGGCTGCTTGAAACTCCGATAGCATCCACATGAGAGACTATAGACAGATGCTGCGATCCACATCTGCTGTTATACTCCGATACATCTGAGGTGTGTGAATTGAGGCCCCTGCTTTAGCTGGAGGGTCACCTCAGCTTCGCAGCCGATGGTGAAATCCAGTACCATCTTGGATAGCGAGGTAGAGTCAGGCAGGTTTTGTTTTGTTTTGGTTTCTTGTAGTTTGCTTTTCATTGTTCTCGTCCTGTACCAGAGTCTCGAGGGTGATGTTCGTCTGTGAGTTTGCTACTGTTGCCGAGACGAGGTAGTCAGGTGTTTGGTATACAGCTGTCCACTTGTCCGAGTTTGAGGCTTGGGTTTGACAAGCTCTTCGATTGTCTTGTCTACCTTCTCAATGGCTGTGCGTAGTTCTGACAAACGTTGTGGTATCCATGTGGGAAGTGGTGGGAAAGTCAATCCCATCTGCGGCGTCCGCGACGCCATTCAGCCTGTGGTAGGGAATCAACGGAGTTGATTCGTACCTCGCTCTGTTGTATTGTTGGCATCCTATTCCTGTCTGTGACGAAGAGCTCAACAATGCCGGAGACTGAGCACCTCTTAACCTTGTCCATTTGACAAGGATGACAATCTTAATGGAGCCATCGCCTCCCACTACCGCATGTCGGGCATTGTAGCCCCGTTGCATCTCTAGGAGCAGGGCGGTAGCGGAGTTCATGGTGATATAGAACATAACGGCCCTCACCGATGTGCTCCCCTTCAGCCCCGCTGCGTAACCGGCTCTTCTCACCCCAAAGTATTGTTCTAACACATTGCGCACGTCCGAATTCTTGAAATACAGGTCCCAGAGCTGCGCCGTGTTCTTAAGCTCCAGTACCGCCGTCATTGCCGCCCCACTGCCCTCAAGGCCTTCGACGAACTTATGATCATACTCAACGCCGTCGATGTTGCACGGTGATGTGTTCGACGCCGTCGTCGACGCCGTCCTTCAACGCGGGCAGAGGGATGGTGGCCATTGCTGTAGGTGGGTGTGGTATTTAGCAGACGTTTACAGGAACCAAGAGGTTCATATACATGTGGAGTCGATCTCTTGACTCACTCCACCCAACCTCTACTGCAAGGCCTTGGTAGCCATGGAGGAGGTGGTCTATGTACCAATCATCTATCTCTGCCCACGTGAGATAGATTTCGTCGAAATGCTGTGATAGCATCCAGTACCTAATGGATTTGTTAGCAGGTAGTCGTTTCCCACACAGCATTTTTGTCCGGACATACCGTTTCATGGCCCTCTTCTGTTCCTCACAGTCTAGCATGTGAGTCATCAATTCCAGGCCCATCTGCATCAGGGTGGCCAGCTTTTCAATAAGCCGAATAGGCTTAACCTCAACGCAGCAATTGGCAGTATATGATTGTTGGCCCGAAAAAAGAAGTCAGGTTGCTTCCGGAGTTTAACAATATCCAGGTCAACTACGGTACCTGGTGCTTGACCCGGTAACAGCGCTGGTCCGAATAACTCACTTTTTGTGAATTGTATCAACTCATTCTGAGGCAAAGGTGCTGGCGCCGGGAAGATAGCCTAATGAATGTCAGCTTCAGGTTGCTTCTTAGAGCCGCTGTATGGACCGTACTGAATTCAAGGGCTAGAGAGAGGTAGACGTTAGCTTAGAAGTCCTTAGATGAGTAGGTCAAAAGATAACTTACTTTTGCCAACTCTCAGACGCAACAGTGACTGTTCTTGTTGTGTTATGTCCCCATTTAGAAGCCAGGTAACCATTTGCTGCGTCGACCATTCCTGTATGCAGTCGTGTATTTCCGTGGGCATGACTCGTATTCTCAAGGAGCCGCTCTTACTGTTATAGGATAGCCTGGCAGGATGAAATCATTTAGGGCATTTTCAACTTCAGTCAGGTGTAACTCCAAGAGGGCCATTCGAATGAAAGCCGCGAAGGGAACCCAATCCAGGGAAAACCGCGACAAGGGAACCCATTGTCCAAAGGAAAGTCCGATTGGACTGGACTCCATGCCAGAATTCCGCAAAAGAAACACAGGTCTTGAAGTGACCGAGAATACGTACCTCAGACATTCGACTAATCAACTTGTTATATGGGATGTCCTTATCTCCGATATACACCTGAGTTGTACTCGAATTTGGTTTACGGCCGAGGGCCGAGCGAACTCGGCTGTAGTTGTCAGTCGGCAGATCAGTTACCCTGGCCAGATCGTGGGCAAAGCCCCTTCGTAAGCAATATGATGTGGAAAGTTAAAAACAGAACGTTCAGTCTGGTAAATGAAGCCCGTCTCGGGCTAGACAATCTGGAGATGCGTGGCAGGAAACCACCGAGGAAAAGTGCCCATCTGTTCAATCGTGCTGATCCTCCACGAGGCTTCTTTGTCGCTATATGAAAAGCGACTGGTCTTACTCCGTAGTGACCAAAAGACCTTCCTCCATGCCCTCTTCCAGCGCACTTGCCCCACTGTACTGGTCAGCTGTAAGTTTTTATCCTCCTTAAGAGGAGTGCCTGACAACCAAAGCAATAGACTGGTGGCACGCCACTCACTTTTTTAGCTTGCCCAGTCCTAAGGGTAAAGGGCCGTTCTCCTTTATTACAAGACAGCAGTGGACATCATCACAGGGAGGGCGGATGCAATGGGGATTATGCAAGCAGAGATTAATGAAAACATAGTCATGGACTGAATAAGTGATACAACCAGGGCAACCCTTACGGGAGTTATTACTCTGGACACTCTCTCCCACCAGATGGGCAGGCTCGAAACAGTGGCGCCTGTTGCAGAGGTAGGAGATATAGCTGCCAGTTAGGACATCAGTCCTATTATAGGCCACGTAGGCGACAATGGATTAGAAATGCACTCTGTGAGCTGCGACCAGTCTCATGCTGTCTATTGTTGGCCTTTGTCCATATCTGCCAGCTTGATTTAGTAACCAAGTCCGTCTTCCCGGGGGAATGTGTTCTTACCTGGCCATAGCCATCATTGTTGGTAGATCCGTGAAATAACCAGCAGCCAGTGCGTGGGTTCAGTCAACTTTGATGCCTGGGCAATGCATTTCAGCTCGGATGCGCTGAAGTCTTCCGTCCAAGATATGTGCACATGGGTGCTACATCTTTCGGGACACCTGTATACACACCGGCATCGCAGTCTTCCGTTAGCTGCTGACCCTTAGCTGCCACTCTGTCCTTGGCTTCTGCTAACGCTTGGGAGAGAATTTTTCGAGCAGACCTGTACTGGTCGCGGGCACTATTGCGCTGCAAGGCTTCTCGTCGAGATTCTACTGCCTTTTTCAAGGCCGCAATGGTGGTAATGCTCCTTCAATGTATAAAACTAGCGCCTGCTTGCCATCCCATGGAAGATTTCCATAAAGACTGCCAATATTGGTTTCGTGTAATCATCCTGACGTGGAGGCCTATGATCCTTCCCCTTTTGACGTGCTCTGTTTTCTTGTGCGAGAGTAGAAGACAACTCTTCACTGTTGGAAAGCCAGGAAAGCACGCTGCCCTCGGGCGATAGATGTGTTGTGTCCAGTCCCTCGATAAGCTGAGCTGAAGATCTTTTAAGCGCAAGGAAGCCTCTGAAGTAGCTTCTCCTGAGTTAAAGGAGGCCTCTGAAGATGCAGACTGAAGGTTTTTCGTAATAACAACATCAGGGGTGTTGGTATATGGACTTCTAGGCACTTGAAATCTTAGGGCTTTTCCAAGGACTTGGGCCACTGATTGCTGGAAACGGCCTTGCACTCCATGCTCATCCCCGACTCTCTCATGAGTCGAGCGAGCAGGGAGACGATGGTGTTACGAGCGTTTTACCTCCCTTCCAGAAATAGGGCTGTATGTAATACTGGAAAGAATATCAGCAAGCTCCTCTTGTAATTATCGAGGCTGAGTATTTCCTTACGCGACCATTGTTGCGCATGCAGGCAAATGTAAAGGAGTAACTGTTGGTGAGAACGCCATACACAGTGTCATTTTCCTTTTCTCCTAAATTCTGGCACGGTGAACGATCCCTAAGCTGGTCAGAAAACGCCGTTGTACAATGGAAATAGATTTGTTCGTTGGGAACTCACCCATATAGGAGATAAGTTGCCCAAGGCCCGACGTAGCTCCATATCGTTTTGCTTCCAACACGATCAGGTTGCCGTCTCGGCCTCCATATCGCGTGCTTGCTGGGTATACTGTAGACCAGGGTGTCCGTCGTCTGGGGTCATCTGGTGGCAATGCTGCGATAGCAGCTCATCTGTAACAGGCCCCGAAAAATGCGAGTATTGCCCGTTTGGTAGACGTTGCATCGAATGGGATGCCAGTCCATGAGAACCTTGTTATAGGTCCCATTGAGGACTCGTACTAGGAGCCGCACCCTACGAGGCGCCCCCTGGCCACCAGCATCTGAGTTATGCCTGTTGGCAATAGGTTGAGTGCTTAGATAAAGCTAGAGCTCAGAGCGCCTCCACCAAGGGGCAATGGGCTGGTATCACTTTGGACGTGGGCTATGATTCCGGATGCAGCAGGATGGCCATTCCCGAGTCCGTCCTGTTGTTAATGATGACCCAGGCCACCGAGGCGGCGTAGATGGTGGAGCACGCAAAGCCGTCCACCATACTTTGCTGACTGTGTGAGACATAGCATCTCGACACCACAATGGTCGCATGTTCTGGGCTGAGGTCTTCGGAGGCCCCATTCTGCGGTGCTGAGAACGGATATTGAGCGATTCAAACCTTGATGCTGTCTAGACTCCAACCCAAGCTGTCTTTGAAGCTCCCTCAGTCGAATTACACACTCCGCAGGATGTATATTAGGATTGATGTCCAATGCGATGGAATCAATAAGAACCATGATAATGGATTCTCATAACATCAGAACCTCTGTTGCAACAGTGCAATGTCATGGTCTTTGGATCTCGGCCCAGGCCGAAACCCTGAGCTGGCTGATCAAATCTTGTAGTTAACCTTCTTGAGCATACTCGGCGTGTGAACTGTATATTTGCAGTAGAGAGATTGGACGGCCATGGCATTAGGAAGAGAGTACCAAATCTCATGGACTTTTTTACTCCATTTTCATGGCGCATGAGTCGTCTGTGATAGGATGTTTCGTCTGGACCGACTGACTTTTCGTGATGAAATTGTCTCTGACTTAAACCTCCACTGACGCTGGTTGGGGCGCACGACGGGGGCGCGCTGTCGCTGCCATTACTTCTCAACCACTGTCAGTCCTGGCCAGGAAGAGCACTGCGCGGGGGAAAGGGAGAGGAGGATTTACCAGCCGGCTGCTTGCGTTTCCGTTTTGAAGAAGTTCCTGTGGTTCCTGTGGGAGGCGTTTGTGCTGCCGGTGGCTGTGTTTCTGCCGGGGTTGGTAAGAGAGGCGACCTGCACGAGATAGCAGGAGCTGTACTATGACTTACTTTATTCTTGGTGCATTTTGTAAGAATGCAGGTCTTGTCGCGGACCTTACATGCTTTCGTGACGGCTTTATCGTGGTCCTTAGGGTATATTCTAGGCTTCTTCGCCCCCTTGGGCGTGTCCAGAGGTTCCCCTGGTCTTTTCCGAGACGTACCAGGACTTCCTGGTGTTTCGACCGCCTGGGGTTGGCCTTTGCGTCGTGGAGTTGAACCGGGAGGCTCAGATGTCGAATCGCCCGGGCTAAGCCCAGGGGGAGAGGAGGACGGGAACATGGTTTCACTGCTCTGACAGGCTGCTAATGGCGATTGGCTTTCCAGCCTCCGGCCCAGCCTCAATCTCGCTGATGATGCCCTTGAGCTAGTCTTCCTCGTCTTTGGAAGGTGCTTCCTACTGTCTCTTGCCCAGGCTTGAGGGCTTCTACTGGCCTATAGACCAGCACGACCTCGGCGGCATTCTCCTGGGCGGAGTCAGAAGCGCTATCAGAAGGGTTTCTGGCCATGAACAGGTTGGGACAAACACCTTTTCTCCCGTCAATACAACCACCATGGCATCGACGATATCAGCTATCCCAGAATATGTTTCGGATAGACTGGATCGGTCTCTATGACTGATGGTAGTAAAGATTTCCTCACGGACCGCAGGCAAGTTCAGCAAAAGGATCTCAAATTTTGCCTGAGGGCGTTCAACCGGAATGCCGAGAGGAGCAACCTATACAACAGTCATACCATTAGTAAACTCTTATATATTGTTGAATTTGTTCAGATACAGGGACTTCAGGGGTTAAGGCCAAAAGGGTACCTGGTTATCTGCCATTGCAGGAATCTCAGTTGATTGTGAAGAACTGGATTATTTTGTGCTCGATAGAGTATTGGACAAAAATCATATCGGGCAATGTATAGGGGAACGACCCTGAGCGCCCTCAAGTGGTCTTTGTTCCACGCCGACCCCGGGACATGGATCAGTTCCTTAATTGGGGATCCGGAACGGTGCAGCCACGAACACCATCAGCGTCTTCCGTCCCAGTGTTGGGCATGGCATTACCCGCATTCAAATGGGTAGTGATGGGCTGTCCATGCATGATCTCTTCCTTGCGGCGTGGTGTGTCCTTACTGAGTGCATCTCGGACCCATATGGAAATGGCCCTTTGACGGAGATCCAGATGGCTCTGGCGATGGGATTCAGATTCCTCGCGAAAGGATTCAAATTCCTTGCGATAGGATTCAATCTCTGCACGCATTTGACGCATTTCTGCAAGAATGCTGAAGCCGCCATCCTCGCGGATCACAGTCTGCCACGCATCACGGACCGGAGCGCGGACCTTCTGATCGTAAAGATGGGCTGTAACACGGGAAATCGCAGCTATCTTGCGCTTTTCCCCAGCAGTTTTCGTCTTGGGCCGAGATAGTTGTTTCCAGCTTCCGACGAATGCGACGATGTACAGACCCGACCGCGCGCGGCTGACCCCACGTTCAGTCGATTGGGGTCAGCCAAGAACCGGAGTCCTGATGACGCAGTGGTGTCAAAGATTACCACAGGCGTATTATGTGCGATTCTAGCAGTTACTGCTGGAGACGGCTGTCTGAGCCTCTAAGCCAACTTTGAGCTCTCTCGCCTAGTTGAGCTATGCGTTCGTCTAGGTCTCCTCGGTTGTCGCCTTGGTTTTCTTGCCCGCGAACTCTCAACCACCTCAATAGTCTGCGCGTGTACTCTTCGATAACCGGGATGTTGTTCAGCCAAATGCCGACTGTGCCGAGCAGGTTAACCCGCTGGAGGGGCGGGACACTCCACGCACGAGGGGGATGTGACTGGCAGGCAGCTAAGAGAAACGTTAGCCAAACTTCGCTAAAACTGATACCCAAGACCGAAACCCGACGTCAGAAGGACAAGCAGAAACAGTAAGAAAAAGATGCTGAAGAACGGGATACTTACAGGCACACTTCTCCGCTAGTTGCGGAACAGCCTCTGATAGCACTGATGGTGCGTTCGACCTGAGCGAGGAAGGCTGGAATGCGGATATGCCATTGTGAACCGACTGACTGAACGGAGAATGAACGAAGAAGGATGAAACCAACAGTGGCAGAGATGAGGATCGAAGGAAAGAAATAGACAAGACAGAGGATGAAGGATAAGACGAAGAATGGGGAGAAGAAGAGAAGTAAAGACAAACGGCCACGGATAGCGGCCGATCATCCTTGACCGACAGAGAAAGAACCACAGTGGTCAGGCTGTACTGTAAGACAAACGGTCAGCAAGCATGCTTGCTAATAACGAAAGAGGAATAAGTACCTGCCAGAGGACAGTCCTTTGTATGTATGATACGGTCTTCCCTGATTCCTGCCGCTTGCCGGCCGACGAACATATCAAAATTGAGACGACTCTCATCTGTCGGGTGGCGGCTTGCGTGATAGGACATGAGATCTCTATGGACAGGAGTCAGGACGCAGAGCGTGGCATATTTCTGTACCGATGGCAGAGGCTCATTTGCCAAGCTCCTGGATACAATCATATCTCGCAGGATGGACTTCGAATGGAGTCTTGGGAAGAGACAGTCCACCGGTAGCTGGTATAGCTCTGATTGGCACTAGCAGCAACGGCTCTATTATCACTATTGTAAGTTAGTTATAAAGCTTGATCCAGGGTTAGACAGACGGATCTTACCAGTAGCCCCGTAGCTGATTTGACGATGGGACGCAATGGCTCTCATCCAAATCCCCCTGCAGATTGCAAAGCAAACGCAACCCTCAGAAAGCCAAACACCATCTGCGTTCGGAATTTGGTTTGGCAGATTATACTTGACGTTCTGGAGATTGTGCCAGATATAGCTATGCACATCGCCAGTCCTTCCAGTCCGAAGGACATTGACTGAGGAGGTTGCGGTGGATTGCTACATGATGAGCATGCATGTTAGCAGAGCCGGCATGAGTAGATTGATAGGATGCTTACCATGTCTTACTCTCAGCAGTGCCAGTCATTCTTGTTGAGTAGGTCAGATAGATGTATCTTGACTGGAAGCATCGCTAGTATATTGCATGCCACATTTGAGGTAATTGACTAAGGAGAAATCTAACGAACAGATGTTGAGAAGAAAAGAAGGGAGTAAGGGAGGGGCTTCTGTGAATAGCGACTTTAGATAGAGTGGCCAATCTACATCAGTGAATACTAGACGAACATAGAGAATAGAAATGACATTACTCAATTCACTATCTCAAACGGTGAAATATCCCTGTCTATAAGTCTAGATGTTTAGAGCCCCGAACAGTTACAACAACGGACTTGTTCATCCTCAGCTGCGTCCATTGACCTGCCCATGATGGGTTTCTCTCAAGAGCTCGTATTCACCACCATGAAGTGTCCGTCAATTAAGTCCGGTAAAGTAGGGAGGTCCCTTGTCAGGAGACCTCGACCGACCGACTGGCCGTCCGGTTCAGGGCTCGCTGCGGTAGCAACATTTCTCTATACATGCCTGCAATCCCAGGTCGCAGTCTCATCCGAACGGACTCCTGTTCATCCGCCGCCCAATCTCCGTCCATCGAGATGCGCGAGTGTGACTGTGACTGTGGCCGTGGCCGTGGCCGTGGCCTGAATCCATACTTGTTCTCTGGCTGTAGGCAGTGCCTCCCACTGAAGGATCCATCTCTGCCTCCGGCGGGAGCAGAGGAAGAGGTCTGTCAAAGTAATGCCGCTCGTACGGGGGCGGGAGGTCGTCCGGCTCCGGCTCCGGTTGGGCCTCCCTGGCAAGAGTCATGTCCATTGATCGAGAATGCTGCAGCGGAGGTGGGCGGTAGGCGGCCGCGGACCAGTTTACATCGCCCCATGTTGCCGAAGCAGTCGGGGGGCCGGTGGAGGGGCTGGTGACGACCCAGATACTCTCGCTTTCGATCCAAGTGAGTCGGCGAGGACGGGTTTGCGCCGACGAGAAGCTGGAGAGATCCGAGTTACTGTGACGATAGCTGTGGGCATTGCTGTGACTGTGACTGTGACTGTGACTGTGACTGTGACTGTGACTGTGACTGTGTCTATGATTATGACTCGGACTAGTCCTGACAGTAGAGTCAAGATCGAGAGTTGGGTCTGCTTGGACTCGAAGACGGGGTCGCGCAGTGTGGCGGATGCAGGTCGGGTTGAGATACCTGGCTCGGCGAGGAAGGGCATGAGCGTCGGCGGACGCAGGTCTTTGCAGGAGGAATGGCTCTATTCCTGGACTGGCGAGGAAGGCATGGTCGAAGTGTATCTCAGGGATAGACATGTTGCTGGCCGAGTCGGTGAGCCGGGGGTTGTGGACCGGGGGGCCTTCGAGTGAAGAGAGATCCATGAGAAGCGAGTACTCCGTACACAGCATGGAATCGACGAAACAGGGATCTTCTTTAATTGTCGCTAGATGCCGTGAAACAGACCCTGAGGTTGAAAACCACGAGGTTCATGAAATAAGTGGCGCGAGAGTACGAGGCCCAAGTGTCGATGGAGCCAAAAATAAGGTGTGAATACGATGCGACCCAGATGGCGAGTGGATCAACCCATTTGAACGAAGTCAATATGTCGTGTGTCGCAATTCGAATAGCAGCAGATTTGAGTGAGAGTATTCCGGCATCAATTACCTATATATGTTGTGGGTGGAAGCCCATAGTCATGCTGGAGAGGCAGTGCGACAACACGACAACAAAGACAACCAACAGACAACAAAGGTAAACACTACCTGCGCCTTTGATCGGATCAGTTGGTACCGGTCACAAAGGGGCACCTTTGAACTTAAGCTGAGTTTATGAATGCCATGCCATGTTCATCCTATTCCGGAGTCCCCGTCAGGCGATCTTCGGTCCCGGATGGGTCTCTTGGACAACCGATAGCGAAGATCCAACAAGGCACATCGCCTTGAGAGCGTGAAAGGGGAAAGGATATAGTTTGGCCCCGCAGATCGATGAAACCGTTGACTCTACAAGTGCAAGGCGAGAAAGCTTCGCTAAGCCGCTTGATGGAGGGAGCAGCCGAGCAGGTGATATTAGGCGTACAGTCATGGTCAGATATCTCAAGCTCACTTGGCTGAATCAGATTGCGCCGGGTGGACTAACGACTACCGTCCACCATTGATGTAGTCGTTTGTTTGTGTGTCGAGCGTGGACGAACTTACAACTTACTGGTCAGTTTCGCTTCTTTGAGTATACGAGGTCAATACGACAAGGCCAAGGACTACGGTCAAGAAGCAACTGTTGTTAGCCGCTGCCATGATATGTTGGATAAAGAGGACCAGTTGCGAACACTGCCCCAAAATCAAGTATTATTGTCCTATGATCTATCTTACGATATAAATTGGTTCCCTGACCTGCGAAAATATTCTTTGTCTTCAAAGCCTCAATTCGGCCCCATTGCCAAGTTGTTACTCATCTGGCCTTACCGCAGCTTTCTCGCTTTGCCTTGCTATTTCTTTGTTACTATCCGATGACTCGGAAGAGACCTTCTATCGGAAGAATAAACCATCAAAGAATTTAAAATGATAGTGGGAATCACCAGGTGTTCATCTCCAGTGATCTACTGTCGTGTGCCGTCGACTCAGCCTGAAGGAAATGACTTGTGGTGTTTCCAGAGCATTGGAGATGCACATGCATATTTCTTTCATATGACTGATTTATGAGCGCATAAATCAAGTATCAAACTGCCTTGCATCAGTCTGATATAGACGGTGACTGTTTAGTCGGTCCACCCCTTGACAACCGTACTGCAGACGATCCATGTACCTGCAGTAGATAGACATTCAAGACTGGTATATCTCGGTAGTGCTGTACATCCTTACGAGCACGAGATCATTGACCAAGATGGACATGATCTTCTTTAAGAATAATAATAGATAACCTATGGATCAGACATTACAACTTAAATAGTGTTAAAGTTACATCATCATATTGACAAGTCGAGAATACAATGTAAGAAAAAGATATGTATAAGCAAGGATATAAACTGCTCTCCCAAAAGAAAGCCCAACTATTTGACACACACCCGTCACTCCGTCATGACAAGTTCATCCAGAAGCGCGATGCTGGAGCCTCGAGTGACCAGGGTTCACACTATGGACAAGAAAGGAACTGCTCTAAGCCAGGAAGAAAGCGGCGGCGGCGGCGGCACCAGCGAAGATGAAAGAGCCGCTGAGGGTGTTACCAGCGCCAGTGGAGAGACCACCAGGAGGAGTGGTGACAGGACTGCGCTTGTTAGTGGATATTCAGTAGACAAATTTTGTGGAGATGGCAACTTACGTAGCGCTAGGGCTGGGGGTGCCGGAAGGAGCAGAGGGGATGACGGGGACGGAAGAGGTAGGAGTAGCAACGGGGACGGTGCTGTAGATGACGGTGGGCACGCAGGTGGTGATAGCGATGACGGAGACGCTGGAGGCAGGAGCAGTGTTGGTGGGAACCGGGATGACGGGAACGCTGCTGCTGGCGCTGCCGGAGGGAGTCACAACGGGAACAGAGCCAGTGGAGGAACCGCTAGCGGAGGGAGTGGTCACGGCGCCAGCACCCTCGGGGGTGGAGGTGGCACGACCAGGGCAGTCGGTGACGGTGGCAGCGCAAGAGGTGATGGTAACATCCTCGGTGGTGTAGACGGTCTCAACGGCACCGTTGGGGAGAGCAGCGGCAAGGCCGGCGAAGAAAGCAATGGAAGCAGCAGTGAAACGCATCTTGAATATTGGTTGGTTGGTTGGTTGGTTTATGTGGAAAAGTCACTGAAATTAACCGTCAAGGCAATTTCAAGTCGAGGGTTGTTAAAGAGAGTGTTGGTAGTTGGTTTGGTTTGAAAGAGTGGCCGACCGAAGTCAAGTTGATTTGATGCGAAAAGGAAGTCTGGGCTTGAGAGAGGAAACAAGAAAAAGAGAACGAGGGAACGATGGAGGGAGACCCGGGGCCTTTGTATGAACGGGGAGATTAAACCTGGAGATCGGCTCAGGGGAAAAGGACTGAGCTGCGTCAAGTGGAGAGCGAGGGGGGCTGCACCAGCACCAGCACTATTATTTCAGAACTAACTAGGTACAGTAAGTCACTACTTGACCTGTAAGTTTCAACCAATTATCCACTAGATTGATACGGCTTCATTAGAGCCAAGTCAATCAATATTGCAGGAATAATACTGTATGTTCCTGAAAACGTAGTACCGCTAAGGCACGGAGAAGACTCGTGGGATGCAGAGTTGACAGAGCGTGGCCTATGGTTGGTGGAGGATAGCATCAGCCGGCTAGTGCTTAGCTGGTCGGCCATGAGTGCGACCCTGCGTGGTGTTGATCCCGCTCTTCGATTGCTTGTTCAAGTATCTCCGACCAAAAAAAGCCATCCAATTGTCGGTCCCGAACCCCTGAGTATCAGGCACTAGCGAAGTTAGATGTCTTGATTTACGTACTGTTTCTGGGCATTCAGCCGTTCTACATTCCTTCTATCGCAATTAATAATGACAGCTTTCTTCCTATTACGCCTTTGACCTACCTACTCTCCATTACAAATGGATACAGGACAGGAATAATTGATCAGTTCCCGCCTCTCAATCTGTCAAGCGATAGGTAAGGTACAACATTGGAGCCCCCGTTTCATAATTTCCGCCGTGTACCAATCAGAACCATTTTCTTACCCGTTCCTGAATGCGTGGTCCACTCAGAGGTCTCATTCATTTTCCCGCTGTGGCTCTCCAACCCCGCTGCGTGTCCAATGACCGGAGATCTTGTGGAGACGCAATACTCCACCTGCCCCTAAGTCTTTGATTTTGATTTCATTGAATCTGATGGTCTCACTCAGGACGGGCGAGTCGGCCACAGACGGACAAAGAGGCACCCCGGCTGAATGACTGTGGTTCCTAAATTTTTTGAACTCTGGATCTGAACGTGAACTCCAACTCTCCAAGGGATGATCATGTCCAGGAACCACGGAACCTGTTAAGAATACTGGAGACGATGATCTTGTGAGTCGTCCGTCATCATTATTATTGAGAGCAACAGTGATACAACTACAAGTTACATTGATGTATGCTGTGATCGCACTATGCCACTCAAGACACAGACCCAAGTCCTCTACAGAAATTGGCCTGGAAATGCACCCCTGCCAGGGACCAGGTCTAGGTACCACTACAGATACACCGACTTGATCGAAGTCTGAGCGAGAGCTTCGAGACAGGCCTTTGACACGCCACGGTCACACCATGTTGTATTGCTTAATTAAAGCTTAGTGGTATCTATCACTAGCAGTCTAGTACCGGTATTATTGGTCTTGTGAGCAGAAAGCGAGAATTACGAATACTAGCAATGAAGCCACAGCGGAGAGACACAGCTAAAGAAGTTACTCCATAATGAATGGTCTCTCCGGTTACCCCTGACTAAAAGCGAGCATATCCAACGCTATAACTTTTGATTGGCTAGGTATAACAGGTGATAGGCGTGAAGGCCAATTCAACTAGACTCGGAGCATGTGCGGACTGCGGAGTACCTCTCTAGTCTCTAGCGAGTATCCGTAGCGATGTTCTATATTCGGAGCGATGTAGATACGGAGTTCCCAATCCCACGGCTAATCCACTGAGTTCAAAAGGGCATGATGAGCATGATCAAAGCTTGAATCTAATGGAAAAGGGGTTTGCCGGTTTGGTCCGTCGTTCAAGGAAACTACCAGGGACTATCTAGCCCGCTAGTCAAGCCAATGTTGCTTTGATTAGAAACGGGGTTATTATGGAATATGGAGAGCGATCTATTGAGTTGATACTATAAACAGAAGACATTTAGTCACTCATTGACCCTTATCCGTGCCATACGCACCCACACCGCTCTCCGGTGTGGGTGCGGTGTGGGTGCGTATGACACGGCTATCTAGAGACAGAGTGGTCACAGAGGGCTTCAGGGAACGCAACAATACGGTCTGTGCCTTCAATTATGGAGAACTGACTACTCAACAGACACCTAGAGGTAGATTATGGGCAGGGACAATGGTCCACAGATCAACAGGGGCAGTCTGCCATTCTCTGCTCCCTGAACCGAATCTAGACTGAACCCTCGTCCTTCAGAGTTCAACAGATTCTGCAGGCAATGTTTCCATCAATATCCCCCAAGCGAGTCAAAAATGTAGTTCGCTATCTTCCGCTTGACATTCCTGTCTTTGCAAGTATCTGGACGATCTACGAGCAGTGGGGATTCAAATGCTCAACCGAGGGTCATCAGAGCCGCGCGTCTATGTTGTATTAATTGTACAATTCTCAATGTCACAGCGACCAGGATATGGCTCAGTGAGACCTTATATAGCACTGGCATAGATATGAGGTACTGTAGCAACATCCGAGAGCATCAGGACAATTGAAAGATCACATTGTATTCTCGGCGAGCAAATGACCTCGGTGGCTATTTTCGGACTCTTGTGGGGCGGCCTGGATATCGGAAGTAAGTGACAATGACATAAGGAGTAGTCATTCTCATCTCGACTGCTTGTCGTTGATTATGAAGAATAATGTTAATAGAGATGATGTCAGAAGTCGATTGAGCTCTCTTGCGATCAAGATAATCCAAGTCAACTGCCGGTATGGCCTTTTGATGGTTAAAGTCGCAAGGCTCAAGTTGAAGTTGGAGCTGAAGCAGCTGCCAGCACGTGCCTCAGTTGAAACAAAGACCTCCCTCCTGTGGAGGAATTCCTCTATTTGGACAAATACTAAAAGGCCGATATATCCTAGATGAAAGACCATGGACTTTCAATTAACAAGAAGAAAACCTCACTGTTTGCTATGATACTTGTTTGCAGACTTGCAACCTGCAGACTTTGCAGTCCTGTTCATTGTTGATTGTTGTGGATCCTGATCCAAGCAACTGTTGACGGCACAGCCATCCCGGACCACAGTTGATACCCATCCTCACCAGCCACACATCCGAGTATTTTAAGCACACTGGGGAGTCTAAGAGTCTGAAACACTGCCCACTTGACTTGGATGTCTCATCTCGAAATAGGATAGGTCACAGACGCCACATTTACCAGATTGGGAAGGAAAGTGGCTGAGAAGTTGTTCAGGCTCGTCTCCCCACACTTGGCAGCTGGTCAGAGACTCAGAGCAAGAATGCAAGAGACCTGTCAATACTCTATGCTCGATACACATGATCTCATTATTGAGAGGTCAAGCATTCAAATCTGGTATGATGATGCCATCGAGAAGTAGATACGGGTAGTTGGTGTGGAGTTTCATTGGGAAGAGTTTTCGTTGATGCCTAGACACCTGAGAGCCGAGGACAACACATCAACAGCATCAACAGCAACAGAGAGTCAAAGACATTGTCAACAATGAAAAGACACCATCCAGTGATCATGTCGAACTAATTTAGATACTGTAACTATCTAGATATAGGGAAGTACTCTACTAGAGATTGCATATTTATAGAAGTGGTACTATCTCTCTAGGCGCCTTTCGAAACAGACTGGTCCCACCGATTCCGATCCCCAGCGCGATGTGCCTCATGATTGGTATTGAATTGTGATGGAACTGAGTAACAGCGTATAACATAGGTAATTGATATAATATAAGCGACATATCGCACAGAATCTAGCTGTGGATGGTAAATAATCAAAAGTTCAAACATCAAAGAGCCAATAATTAATCCAATCTGACTGACTGTCAGCTGCTATTCGTGTCATCACCGACCGTGGCCCATCCCCATCATCCTTCGATCCTCCTCACCCACATCCACATCCTCATCCTCATCCTCATCAACTCCTTCGTTCATCATCATCCGTCTCTTTCTTTGATTCTGTTCAAAGGAAGAGAAGTACCAACGTTCGTTTATCCCCATCTATCGTTGTCATCTATTGTGTTGTCTCTTTGATCTTACGCCTACTATCTACTTGTCAGCTATTATTATTCTTACCCCTCCTTTGTTCATCCGCCGCGTGTAATCTCGGCCCCACGGCCGCCTTTGAACCCTGTTGCTGCTTCGTCCACCCTCTTTTATCCATTTTAGTCCTCGAGCTTCTCGTTCAAGGTGTCGACCTCAAACGTCGCCGATCTGGCTACCTTGGCTGATCCCAACGAGTTGTTTTTGCCGGGGGAGAGGCAGAACAACCTCGCCATGTCGTCCTCACCCGTTCCTCTCCTCAGACCACCGGTGCCTGGCAGTCGCAGCAACAGCAATGGACCTCGACCTCCAAAACTCACTCTGGGAATTCCTCCATCGCCGAACAACAGACCCGTCAATGAAAATGGCGCTGTCCCTGCAATCGCAGCAGACCCCGAAGCTTCCCAGCCTCAGCGACCTTCTACCCGTCCCGCTCCTCCTCAGCTGCGACTCGCAACCCCCATGGGCAGCAGCTCGGATGTCCCTCAGGAAGTGTCCCGGCTGGCAAATGGCAGACCGGCTCCTCCACCTCTGGCGACTACGGGCTTGAATGAATCGAACGGACATTCGAGATCCAGCAGTTTTACCTATCTGGATGGAAAAGCTAGCGGTCCGGCATCCGCATCATCGTCGAATTACTCTGCCCTCTCGTTCGCTATGGGTCTCCGGCAACCGCACGGCAGCACTCCGGATCCATCGTCTGCGATCAGCTCGGTTTACTCCGACAGGGAGGGAGGTGTGCAGATGGAGCGCGACAACAGCGTCAACGGACTTCTTCCCGATTTGGATAAGCTGAGTCTGGAAAAGGGCAGGCCCCTGGACGTTGATGATTTGGATGACGAAGGTTGGCTGGCTGCAAGTGAGCAAAAGAAGATTATCGAGTTGGGTAGTCTGGGTGAAGGGGCTGGTGGTGCCGTTACACGGTGCAAGCTCAAGGACGGAAAGACCGTTTTTGCCCTGAAGGTATTTACCATCTCCCTAATACGTGAGATCTTCATGCCAATACAATTGCTCTAGATCATCACGACCGACCCGAACCCAGATGTGAAAAAACAGATCGTTCGAGAACTCAACTTCAACAAGGACTGCGCGTCTGAGCACATCTGCCGGTACTACGGCGCTTTCATGGACAAGTCCACGGGAACAATCTCGATTGCCATGGAGTTTTGCGAAGGAGGAAGCTTGGACAGCATTTACAAGGAGGTCAAGAAATTGGGAGGGCGAACAGGAGAGAAAGTGCTCGGCAAAGTCGCAGAGGGCGTCTTGAATGGCTTGACATACCTACATAGCAGAAAGATCATCCATCGAGGTAAGCTCGCTTCTTTCTGGAATTCGTGCAGTCAGCTGACCGATTAGATATCAAACCCTCGAACATTCTCCTATGTCGAAACGGCCAAGTGAAGCTTTGTGACTTTGGCGTCAGCGGCGAATTCGGGACCAAGGGAGACGCCAACACATTCATCGGCACATCTTACTATATGGCTCCTGAACGAATCACCGGTCAATCCTATACCATTACGTCCGACGTTTGGTCCCTTGGTGTGACGCTGCTCGAGGTTGCTCAACATCGTTTCCCGTTCCCTGCCGATGGCACAGAGATGCAGCCACGAGCCGGATTGATAGATCTCCTTACGTACATCGTTCGCCAACCCATTCCCAAGCTGAAAGACGAGCCCGAAAACCGTATTCGCTGGTCCGATAACTTCAAGTACTTTATTGAATGCTGGTATGTACTTCTGCCGTGAACGAATAGGGTAAAGTTAACCTGTCCTAGTCTCGAAAAAGAGCCTCCACGAAGAGCTACTCCATGGCGGATGCTGGATCATCCCTGGATGCTGGACATGAAAAATAAAAAGGTCAACATGGCCAATTTCGTCCGGCAGGTGTGGGGTTGGGAAGATTGATTCCCCAGTCCCAGACTATCTGCAGCTCTCAGCATTCATTAGATCCGTTTCATTCCTAATTACCACCCACCGAACGCAGCATTGACTTAATCTCATCTACAATAATGCCCTTGCATATATTACGGTCTCTCCTTCAACGCTTACAAGTGGCTGGGCCTTCTTGATTGACCAGGATGTCAAAAGCATACGAAATCTTGCATTATGACGACATTCATTACCTCTCATTGCAACGCCATTCCTTTGGGTGAACAGCAGGAGTTGAATTATTTTCATCTTGGTTTCCACTTCTCATTCTATCTTCCGCAATGTTTCTTCAAAATCGAGGAGAGTTCGAAGACATCTGCCGGCGAGCAGCAGTGCTGACGCTTTTTCATGGATGCCGAATGGGATAGCCGGGACTCGATATCTTTGTGATTTTCAATGTCGGTTCAGCCTGATTCTTCTTGAGCAGCTGCATCTGTGCTTAGTATCTACCTTATGTTCTTGTTACATGCCTGTCTTCCACATGAGATGTACATTGGCGTTGTCAAGTCAATAGTGAAAAATCTCATTCTCTTCTACTCGACGAGACAGTAGATATTGGTCAAATCAATTAGCTCAAGCTACATTCCATAGCTGATGTTATCAACCAAGTTAACAAATAATGTATGCCTCAGGCCGAACTCAGATAAGGCCATGCAATGTCGCAATGCAATGCAAAAAATGTAACGGAAGTTTCGGGAATTTCCACTAGAAAATCCTGGGATATCACCTGGAAATAGTGAACAGATGCACCCTAGTAATATGAATAAACATGACTTGGAGCTGTGTGATGTATTTCCCATACTTCAAGCGTTTGACATTTTGACGCTTCGTTTCTTGGAAGTGGACGGTCTTGAGCATGATTTGATAGGACATGGTTCATTCATTATTTCTTACACTAGGTATATGACTATCGTAGTACCGTGATAATGCATGGAGTCAAGCGACAAAATCAATCTCAGTCTCGAGTCTCAACGCTAACCGGACCAGACCAGATGCGGACCAACGCCATGTCATCAGGGCAAACATCACAAGCTCAATCGAAGCGGATGCGAATGCGAAAGAGGAAATGAGGAGGGCAGTTATTTACGATCGATTGACAGGCTGCGCACCGAGAACCCAGCCGATCCCGCTCGCTAACCCGCCCGTCACCATGTTACTGACGACGTCTCTCTTGCGGACGCGGCCCTCGTGCGACTGCGGGCTTGATTCCTCGTGGAGTTCACGCGCTCGCGACGACGGGGTCACTTCGTCTGGCGAGGCGGCTGCGGAGGCAGCGCTGCGCAGGGGGAAGGCGTTCTTCCTCAGGGCTAGAGCGGCGCCCCGGGCGACTTCGAAGAGGCCCATGGGCGCGTCTTCGAGGTGGGAACGGTGCCGTTGGGCGCGGACGCGTCGGGCGTGTTGTTGCTGCGTGTCAAAGGCGTCTTGTTCTGTGTCTGTTGGGCCGAAGCCGCCGGGGACGGTCGAGAGGCTGTCGCCCTTGGTGTCCCATAGCTCTTCTTCGGCGCTTTCCTGAGCGCGGAGGACGTTCATCTCCTCGTCGCAGCGACGCCATGCGCCGAGAATCTCTGGGAGTGGGTCCGGATATGGGACGAGAGTGAGCGCCAGAGAGAGGAGCTCCATGCGCTGTGAGAGCTGGGTGATTTGGGCTTGCAGGGATGGCGCGGGGGTGGAAACAGGGGCGCGGTAGCGGCCGGCGTTGTAGACAGCGCGCCAGGAGATGTCGTCTTTGACGTTTGGATTCGTGAGGGGTGAAGCGGTGGGTAAAAGTGAAGTGGGTGTGAGACGAGTGAGGATGTAAGAGTATGCGGTGCCAAAGTCGTTTGAGGAGAGGGCGGATGAAATGGCCAGAGACATGATGCGCCGCTCGGCTGTGACCACTGCATCTTCTTGCGATGGAGAAGGACTGGCACCGAAATGCGATTCGTTGTCTTCGGGGGCACTGGCGGGCAGTCCGGCTTCGACCAAATTTCGTCCAATAGAAAGTAGATCGTCGAGTTTTGTGTAGCTCTTTGGATTCTGATCGAGCACCTTTTCAATCAAAGAGAGGGGATCGGAGTGGACTCGAATGCTGACCGGCTGAAAGGGGACGCCATGCTGCAAGGTTAGAGAGTAGAATGACAGAGCGTGGGTTGCTGCTATGAGCGCCTGGATTTGTTTCAAGGTTACGGAAGTTGGGAAATGCGGTTGGAAAGCTTGTAGACTGGTACAGCTTGTCAGTTGAGTATCTGGATAGGTATCGCACGAACTCACATCTCATAAGCCCTCTTCATTCCCCCTCGCGTCCTATTACCGTTGCTCGCGTTGTCATAGGCCGCAAAGATAGCGTCTTGGACGGCTTGTTCGACCTGATTCGGGTCCAGAGGAGCCGGGTCGGATCTGGTGTAAATATCCACGGCCAGTTGATATTCTTAAGTCAGTCAGCATTGTCAAGTGAGCAAGATGACATTTTCGACCTTACCTTTGGCTTCCAACAGGGCTCTCAAAACCTCTGTTTCAACAGTATCCCGGGAGACCTTCCAAAACAGTCCGTGACAGGGAGGATGATCCACTTTCTGTTCAGACTGTATCCCCTGCCAGTCGCGAAGCCATAGCAACTGCTCACGAACCTTCTTCCAATCACGACCAGAGGCGGCCTGCCTCGCAATCGAGCTGACCGTACTGCGAAGCTCTGCAAGTTGCATATCCTCGTCGCTGTGCAGGCACAGGTTTGCAGCTTGCCTGCAGGGGACTGAAACGCCCAATTCATGCAGCACCTGCAAAGAGAGAAGTAGTGCGCTCAAGAACGAGACCGAAGAGGCAGACGGATGCGTCAACAGGTTCGAACTCAGCAACAAGGCGTTTTGTAACAAATTGACTCTTGATGTGGACGGAATCTCACCCGCATCGAACGTCACCGACGGAAGCGCGGAATCCTTGCGTACGACAAACAGAGAGTCTTGAAGCTTGAGTAACTGAGCCACCCTTGTTATAATCTGCACTGAGCCCTCCAGAGAGAAACTGCTCGTATCAGGATTTGCGTACACAACGGCAAGGCCTGACTGGCCATAACGAGTCCGCATTTCCGTCAATTCGTCCTGCGTAAATTGTTGATTTTCCTCTCCGTAGCCTCCAATATCCACGTCCTCGGGCCCATCCCAGTGAACAAAGGCGTTGACTGCAGTATCATGCTCCACCAGGCTATGCGACAGCAACCATTCATTTACCTGTTGCCATATAGCACCTGTTGTCGTCTTGGGGCGCTGGCTGTCTTGAGGAAGGGATATCGCACTCTGACTTGCGGCCTCATTGAGCCTGCGTCGTTTCGCGCGATTGCTGCCATAGATCCACGCACCCACCAGTCCACGGAGATTCCTCGCGATGTCCATCTTGTCTTTTCTCGGACTCGTCATAGACAGCAGAACGTTGATCGCGGTGGCATCGTCCATCGACTCTAATGTATCCAGGGAGAATGTCTCATCTTGACTCGGGTAGTACTCATAGTTCAATCGGAGGAGCGGTAGGATGCTAGAAATCAACCAAGTGCGCACGGTGGACGAGTGTTGGTAGAATGGCAGAAGAAGGTCAAGGATGAGTGGCTGTAGACCGGTCTCGGAATCTATGCGGTGCGACCGATGGATAAGGAATTGAGTCAAGAGGTCGGAGGGCTCGCTATCCTCGTCATCGGGGTGTCTCAGCGGCAGTAGACGAAGCTTCCGGACGCGTTTCCTCGCAACAGTCTCGGGAAGATCTTGGACGGCAGAAAGGTCGATGTCACCTTCCGAAGGCTCGTTCGAGGAACCGGACAATAGTTCTTGAAGCACAAACGTATAGGCCTGCGGTTCTATGCTCTCTGGAAGAAAGGTCAAGATAATGCGCAAGAGACGCTCCAAGGGTAAATAGCTGGGAGATTGGGCGTGGAGGAGCGGCAGATGAACGACATTGCCAGTGGCACAGAGCTGCGTTGCTAGAAGAATCGCATGAGCACCAGATATCGCTGCAGAAATCGCCATCGCGAGTCAGACTCCATAAAATGACCTCTCATGTCACAATCTCATCGATACTCCTCCAGCCCTCCAAGTCGAAACGTAGACGTCAACGGGAACAACAGGCGGGGCGCTCGGACCACCTGGGCGGAAACAGGCGAATCGCCGCTTGACTAAGACAAAGTCGCATCCTCACCTCCGCTGCTCCAATCCGCAGTCCTCTGCAGTCCCAGTCCAACTCTTACGCCCCCCAGCGACATAATGGCCTCTGGTTTCGGTCTCAATGGCGGTATGTGGTGCTCCTCCTGTGAAGTTTGAGTTCCAGGGTTGCCTCAATTGACGATCCTCGGTGGTCACGGCCACACTCCCTCATCCATGCGGACTCCCCGGCTAATACTCCCGTGATTGTCAGGTCCCTCGCGCTGCTACGGTTTTTGGCAGGAGGTTCTAGGATGCTACGTCGTCAATGCTGGAGAGGGTGAAGCCGGCAAGAAGAAGTGCATGCCCGCTCTGGAGGATTACTATGAATGCCTGCACCACCGGAAAGAGGTACGCGTACCCTTTGCTCTGGGATTCCTTCGGTTCGATTTGCGATGGACGGCTGTTCTGCGATATTCGAAACAATGGTGTGATGGTCTGACTTTGGTGTATAGGCTCTCCGAACGATGAAGATGCAGGCCGCCTACCGCAAGGCCGAGGCCGCACACCCCCGTGAGAATGCGCCCAAGGCAGAACAGATTCGCAGTTTGGGTCTGTTAGGGAAGGAAGAAGAAGCGTCTGCGTTGCTGGCCAAGTCATAAGAGGGGAATCGCATATCAAGGGGTGCGGTTACATGTTTGTTGTCTTTATACACTACCACCAGTCATGCTGTCGCTTTACTCAATGGAGTTTCCAACTGTACAGGAACAAAGCGTCCAGTTTCCGTTTCTATCACTTATGAACTCTGCACTTTAGTGCATTTTCAGTCGGATGGTCTATCTTAAGAACTTCACTATTGTTTCGGAAATCGAGCTCAAGTGTCATCAAAGGTTCTTCGTGGGGAATAGAAGATCGATGAGGGGGTGAGGGGGTGAGGGGTGAACCCCGGTCAAATGCTCGGTGAAATGGCTGGCTTATATGAAGCTTATATGAATAGCTTTGCCAGCGTACAGATGAAAAATGTCATACCTCCATTGAGGGCAACTAAATGAATGACGTCCGTCTGCGAAGAGAACACTATGCGAACGAATTGGAGTCAAGTAGACCTGACTAGAGAGCATTGAATCAACAGCCACCAGAATCAATTAGCGAACGACAAAGCTAGACTATCCAGTGGTATCCCTGAATCAGTGAGAGTGTCTGATACGCAATCGAGGCAGGTAGTACCATATACCGTAGGCATTGAACACTGTCCCTCGTTGCATGGTACGGAATACCTTCTAGTATTGTCAAACATTCTCTAAATCATAGCTGACTTTGTCAAACTGAGGAATCCTCAAGTGATCAACGAAAGTTCAAGCATGCACATGAGGCGATCTGGCATTTCTTGGCGTGTTGTCGGGAGATTAAACAAGCTATGAGGCGATTTACAACTGAGGTACCAACTCTGAAGTATATGTTGACGAACGTGTCAATGCAGAGACTTGAATTCAGAGTGAGTCTCGTAGATATGAGAGCCAATTTCTTCTTTCAATGGGTATGATTTCGAGATTCTTCCTATCTAGGTACCAAGTGGAACCTCATACCCTGACCATGTCACCATAGAAATCTGGGTGTCCTCCAAACAGATCATCATGACTCTCTGCGGTGTCTCATTTGCAGGAAATTTCACGGCCGTCGATCCAGGCGAGGGACAGTCACGTGATACACAGAAAACCTTTACGGGAGTGGAGGCAACTAAGCCTGTCCGGGACTAGCGCGTACGGTCCAAACATGGGCAGGCGCGCCCAGCCAAAGATGCCCCCAATGATATAAACAGCCTGCGTGACCTCGAGAGGAGGAAAAAAGGTCGATGATCCAAGACGGACAGAAACAGAACCAGGACAGGACAGGTTAAGGAGCCACCTTACCTTACATACCTGAGGTATCTATACCTACAGAACAGCCACAACTTGCAGGCAAGCAAGCAAGCAGTACAACATCACTGTCCTGTAACCTCTGTCTTATTTATTATTTTCGATTTTTTTCTCTTATTCGCGTTCTCTCATTCATACCTCACATCTGAGTATTATACTCTGTTTCTCTTTCTCCATTCACTTCTCCGTCGATGGCTGTGGCGCGGGTGTAACGACCTCGTGTATTTTACCTTACCTCCCTTGGTCTCCGTTACCTGCCTACTACCTCACTTTGGCGTCTAGGGAGGTATTCTCTTCATCATCTTCTTCTCTTCTTGATTGTTTTTCTTATGGAAATTTTTAATACCCCGCGCGCATAATCTTTCAGGCTTACAGCTCCCTATTCCTGGGTTAATTTCTTATCATATTTGCGCTTACATCCGAAGTGACGACCCGCCATGACTTCCAGGTAAGTGATCGTGTCCGTCATAATCTGGCGTTTCCGTATTGTATACAGAATGACGCTAACCGTTTGTGATTAGACTTGATCGTCTTGTCACGTGAGTTTACTCGCCAGCAGCCTCTTCTTCGCCAACTGACCAATTACCTTGCAGATTACTAGAGACTGGCAGTACGCCTCTCATCAGAAACACTGCCGCCCAGCAACTGGCAGATGTGCAAAAGCAGCATCCACATGAATTATTTAATCTACTCGGACGTATTCTACCATATCTTCGATCCAAATCATGGGACACCAGAACCGCCGCAGCCAAGGCGATCGGTCTCATTGTCGCAAATTCAGACACGTTCGATCCTAACCAGGATGACGGCCAGGAGATCAAGAAGGCCGAGGATGACGATCTCGATGTCGACATCAAATCAGAAGAGGAGCTGTCCTCCCCCACGGACGACTCGCTGCTCCAACTGGAGCGTCTCGATCTCGCCTCTATCCTGAAATATGGAAAGAGACTACTCGGCAGCGCAGGCAAGGAATATGAGTATTCTCTGGCCGCTATGGATCCTGCTTCCCGACTGCAACACCAAAAGAAGACCTTGACCTCCCGCTTGGGTCTCGCAGGGGAGTACATCGAAGAGGACTTAATCAATGACAGCGACCTGGTTTCGAAACCGGTTCTGAAGGAAGAGCCATCTTTCGTTTCCTCCCGCGAGCACAGCATTCAAGGCACTTCCCAGCCTCTGGCGTCGCCCATCGAACCCGCAAATGGAGAGGAGTCCGGCTTGAGCAAACGGCAGCTCAATCAACTAAAGCGCAAGAACAAGCAAAGTGCCAGAATGGGTGCGAATAAAGTGCGTGTGGTCGACCTGTCATCGCGGAGAGCGTCGGAGAACGTGACAACACCTTCGGTCGCCACACCTTATCCCGTCAAATCAGAAAATGGAGAAGAGCGCAATGGCGATTCCAAGTCAGATTATTTCTCGTTAGACCGATCCGCCGGCGACGATGATTCGAAGGTAGTCTCGGAATTCAAAGGAGCTCCGGTTTCGGAGAATCCATTACTCCAGCCAGAGCCCACAGAAGAAGGCCCCAATCCGAACTGGCCTTTCGAACTCATGTGCGACATCCTCATGGTTGATCTTTTTGATCCCAACTGGGAGATCCGCCATGGTGCTGCGATGGCTTTGCGTGAAGTCATCCGCGTCCAGGGTGCCGGTGCCGGTCGTGTGCAGGGGAAGAGCAGGGCTGAGAATGATATATTAAATCGCAAGTGGTTGGACGACCTTGCGTGCCGTCTCCTGTGTGTGCTCATGCTCGACCGCTTTGGTGACTACATCTCAGATAACGTCGTAGCTCCCATCCGAGAGACCGTTGGTCAGACGCTAGGTGCACTCCTGTCTCAACTCCCATCACGATCGGTCATTTCTGTCTACAAATGTCTCTATAGGATCATTATGCAGACTGATCTTGGCCTGGAACGACCTATCTGGGAGGTCTGTCACGGTGGCATGATCGGTCTCAGGTATCTAGTAGCGGTTCGAAAGGATCTGCTCGTCAAGGATTCCAAGCTCATGGATGGCGTTGTCGAGGCGGTCATGAAGGGCTTAGGGGATTACGATGACGACGTCCGTGCCGTGAGCGCGGCAACGCTCGTTCCCATTGCAGAAGAATTTGTCAAAACTCGTCAAAGTACTTTGGGCACCCTGATGACCATCGTTTGGGATTGCCTTTCGAATTTGCAGGATGATCTCAGTGCCAGTACAGGTTCAGTCATGGACCTTTTGGCGAAACTGTGTACCTTCCGAGAGGTTCTCGACGCGATGAAGGCCAATGCCGCGGTCAATCCGGAATCGTCGTTTGGTAAACTTGTTCCTCGCCTCTACCCGTTTCTACGACATACCATCACTAGTGTCCGTTCCGCGGTTCTTCGAGCCCTTATGACATTCTTGCAACTCGAGGGCGAAGGCACCGACGAGTGGGTTGACGGAAAGGCAGTGCGTTTGATCTTCCAGAATCTGCTAGTGGAGCGGAACGAGGGCGTTTTGAAGCAGTCTCTTCAGGTCTGGTCAGAGCTGCTAAAATCTTTGGAAACTCGCGGTTCCTTCAAGTCGGAAAGCGATCTTCTAAGTCACATTAGACCCCTTATCACTCTAAGTATGGGTCCTTTCGGTGTTCCGCGATACCCGATTCCCATGGACGCTTCTTTGTTTATCAAACCGTCGGGTCTGCCCTTCCCATCAAGCGCTGCGGCTCCTGCCAGGTCATCTCCCGCTAGTAACACGCCTGAAGGAACTAAAGGTCGTCGACGTAAGTCCGAGAAGAAAGAAGCGCCACCGCCTTCTGCCCACAATGTCGACGGGCACATGCTCCAAGGCGACATTGACCTTGTGGGCGCGGATACCATGCTGAGATCGAAGATATATGCCGCAAGAGCTCTCGGCGAGTTGCTGTTCTTCTGGGACAAGAATCAACTCCCGAGTCTATGGCAGTCTATCTTGGAAGGTCTCAACCATCCGGCGTCGACGTCGCAACTCTCCTCGGCCATGATAGTGGAGGAGTATGCCAAGCTCTCTGGACCTGGTGGCAGCTACGCCTCTACCTTGTGTGAGCAACTGCGTCCAATCATCGAAGGCGAGCGTCCTTTGTGGTATAGCGACATTGCTTGCTATCTTCATGTCGCCCGAGCACAGTGTCACTCCCTTTTGAACACCTTCCGCGACCACGCACATGTTCCTGGTTCAAAGTTGCCTGTCCTCGCTGTCATTGTTCAGGGCGATGCCGAGGCTGGACCCAGTGCGTTCTCGCTGTCCGACGCCGAGAAGGTCATCGGCCCAGACTTTGAGCGGCTCAAAAAGAGTCTTACTCCGGCTCAGCGCATTACCGCTCTCCAGGTCCTCAACGATACTCGCGCAACGGCTGAGAGCGCTACCAACGAGGCCAGGAATGTCAGAGAGCAACGAGACTTGCGTGTTCGGGCTGCCGCCGCAGGCGCTCTGGTCGCTTTAAGCGACATTCCGAAGAAACCAAGCCATATTATCAAGGGAATCATGGATAGCATAAAGAAAGAGGAGAACGCGGAACTGCAGCAGCGCTCTGCCACTGCTATTGCCACCCTCATTGAGTACTACACCACTGCCCCGAAGCGGGGACCCGTCGACAAAGTTATCGGCAATCTTGTCAAGTACTGCTGCGTGGATACTTCCGAGACCCCCGAGTTTCACCACAATGCGACTCTCGAGAAGTCTATCCTGTCGCTGCGTAAAGAAGAGGACCGGCGCGATCATCCAGACGCGGCCAAGTTCGAGAGAGAGGCCAAGGAGGCTCGAATCATGCGTCGTGGCGCCAGAGAAGCTCTCGAGCAGTTGGCGGTCAAGTTTGGTTCCGAGCTCATGGCCAAGGTGCCTAACCTCGCTTCTTTGATAGAACGACCATTGAAAGAAGCCCTTGCCGGCGACGAACTCCCGGAGAACATTCGTGATCCCGACAACGAGCTTGGCCAGGAAGTTGTGGATGGATTGTCCACGTTGCGTGCCATCCTGCCCAAATTTCATTCGGGACTCTACCCCTGGGTGGTTGATCTCATGCCGTTTGTAGTCAAGGCACTTCAATGCAAGCTTTCTGTCATTCGATATGCAGCCGCCAAGTGTTTCGCCACTATCTGCAGCGTCATAACCGTCGAAGGCATGACCATGCTGGTTGAGAAGGTCCTGCCTATGATCAACAATGCTCTGGATGTTAACCACCGTCAAGGCGCCGTCGAGTGCATTTATCATCTGATTCATGTGATGGAGGACGGCATTCTGCCTTATGTCATCTTTCTCGTCGTTCCTGTCCTCGGTCGGATGAGTGATTCGGACAACGAGGTCAGGCTGTTGGCCACAACGTCATTCGCAACCTTGGTGAAATTGGTTCCGTTGGAAGCTGGAATCCCTGATCCGCCTGGTCTGTCCGAAGAACTGCTCAAGGGGCGCGACCGGGAGAGGCAGTTCATGGCGCAGATGTTAGATCCACGAAAGGTCGAAGAATTCAACATTCCCGTGGCCATCAAAGCGGAGCTTCGACCTTATCAGCAAGAAGGTGTCAACTGGCTTGCCTTTCTCAACCGCTACAACCTTCATGGCATTCTCTGCGACGACATGGGTCTTGGTAAAACTCTGCAGACCATTTGTATTGTCGCCAGTGACCACCACATGCGGGCGGAAGAGTTTGCTCGGACTCAGAAGCCCGAGGTCCGGAAACTTCCTTCTCTGATCGTTTGTCCGCCGTCTCTCTCCGGACATTGGCAGCAAGAACTGAAGCAATATGCCCCATTTCTCACCTGCGTCGCTTACGTCGGTCCACCTGCAGAGCGGGCCAGGCTGCAAAGCGTTCTTCCTAACGCCGACATCGTCGTGACGTCCTATGATATCTGCCGCAATGACAACGATGTCCTCAATCCGATCAACTGGAACTACTGTGTTCTGGATGAGGGTCACCTTATCAAGAACCCCAAGGCCAAGGCCACGATTGCAGTCAAGCGTTTGCTTAGCAACCACCGTCTGATCCTTTCGGGAACTCCTATCCAGAACAATGTGTTGGAGCTGTGGTCTCTCTTTGACTTCCTGATGCCAGGTTTCCTGGGCACGGAGAAAGTCTTTTTGGATAGGTTCGCCAAGCCCATCGCGGCCAGCCGCTTCAGCAAGTCGTCTTCCAAAGAACAGGAAGCGGGAGCTTTGGCTATTGAAGCCCTGCACAAGCAGGTTCTCCCTTTCTTGCTGCGTCGACTCAAGGAGGAAGTCCTGAATGACCTTCCGCCAAAGATCATCCAAAACTACTACTGCGACCCCAGTGAGCTCCAGAGGAAGCTGTTCGAGGATTTCACCAAGAAAGAACAAAAGGCTCTCCAGGACAAGGTGGGGAGTATCGAAAAGACTGACAAGGAGCACATCTTCCAGGCCTTGCAGTACATGCGTCGTCTCTGCAACTCCCCTGCACTTGTCGTCAAGGAAGGTCACAAGCAGTACAACGAGGTTCAGCAATACCTCGCTGCCAAGCATTCCAACATTCGAGACGTTGCGCATGCGCCAAAGCTCAGCGCATTGCGCGACCTGCTCATAGACTGCGGTATCGGTGTTGAGCCGCCGAGCGAGGGCGATCTGAGCGGCGCCAGCTATGTCAGTCCCCACCGAGCCCTAATCTTCTGCCAGATGAAGGAGATGCTGGATATCGTGCAAAGCGAAGTGTTCAAGAGGCTGCTTCCGTCTGTTCAATTCCTCCGTCTCGACGGCAGCGTGGAAGCGACCAAGCGTCAGGACATTGTCAACCGGTTCAACACGGATCCCAGCTACGATGTTTTGCTTCTGACGACCAGCGTCGGTGGTCTAGGTCTGAACCTGACCGGCGCCGACACGGTCATCTTCGTGGAGCACGACTGGAACCCGCAAAAGGACATCCAAGCCATGGACCGCGCCCATCGTATCGGCCAAAAGAAGGTCGTCAACGTCTATCGGTTGATCACTCGCGGCACCCTGGAGGAGAAGATCCTGAAGTAAGTCATCCCATCTGATGCCATCAGGAATCGTAACTAACGGTTTGTTCTAGTCTGCAACGATTCAAGATCGACGTCGCCTCCACAGTGGTCAACCAGCAAAATGCCGGGCTCGGCACAATGGACACAGACCAACTCCTTGACCTCTTCAACCTAAGCGAAACGGCCGAAACGGCCGAGAAGCCCAGCGAGGCGGCCGGCAACGAAGTCGACATGGTCGACATCGACGGTCAAGTCAAGGAGAAGGGCAAGAAGGGCTGGCTCGACGACCTCGGCGAACTCTGGGACGACCGCCAGTACCAGGAGGAGTACAATCTCGACTCTTTCCTGGCTACCATGAAGGGTTGATCCATACTGTCACGTTCCGCCGGTTGAGCGGGTGACTTTAGCTTCGGCTTTGGCTTTGTTCCTTTTGTTCTTTCTACTGGCGTTGGTCTGGCTTGCTTTGGAGGGTCAGGTACCGGTACCTTAAGACGAGACGAGACACGAGATATGGAATGGAGGATAGACACGACGTATGGGACTGAAGTGAACTCTTCTCTCTTTTTCTTTTCTGTTGTTTCACTATGATGATTTGTCCCTTTTTCTTCTTCTTTTTTATCTAGAGCCTTCTAATTCCCTGTACTCTTACTCAAACTGTTCTGTACATATACAACAAACATCTTCATGGTTTACGATGGCCAGTCATTCCCTAGGCCTGGATCTTTTGACATAGACATGCCATGATCACACGGGTATGGTCTAGTATGTTGATTCTCTCCTAGGTTGTATGGTAGGAGTAAACCTGATGACATAAGCTGCGACATTGACCTGCCAAGACTTGCCGGATATCGACGTCATCCTATTTTCATCCCAGCTGGAATCTCTCTCCATCACCACTGCATATAGAGACATACATGATGTTGATGTTGGACTAGTTCTGTCTTCATCGGCAATTTGCATAGCACTACACTTTATTCTTCAAGTTCCTTCGTCGTATACCAGAGTATACCAGAAAACCAAATTCTCGACCCAAAGACAAGACACATAGACGGAGGATGGCCTCACGAGAGCGATCACCCCCTTCAATGGCAACGGCAACTACCACAATGCGACCTCCAACGACGGCTCTTCTTATCTATCCCGTGACATTACTTGTGGGATCACTCTTCTCCATCCTTTCTCCCACAGCCCGAGGCTCCAGGCAAAGCCGTCACGAGCATCCCGCGGCATTGGCCCCCTCCATCGCCTCCAACATGAACCTTTCCCCCCCAAACCCGGTCAACTACTTCGCTCGCAAGAACAACATCTTCAATCTCTACTTCGTCAAGGTCGGCTGGCTCTGGACCACCCTCGCCTTTGTCTCCCTGCTCGTCTCCCAACCGGCCTACACCGCCGCATCCGCGCACCAACCGCGCCGACTCGCCCAGGCCGCCCTCCGATACAGCCTGGCCACGCTGGCGTGGTACCTAACAACACAATGGTTCTTCGGGCCCCCGATCATCGACCGCAGTTTTGTGATTACCGGCGGGAAATGCGCGCGCGTTGTGGCGGAGACGTCGGGGAATCCGGCTGCAGCTATTGCGCAGGAGGGGTCTGTTTCTGCGGGGCTGGAGAGGCTGTTTACGGCGGCGGCTTGTAAGGCGGCTGGGGGGACGTGGACGGGGGGTCATGATGTGAGTGGGCATGTGTTTATGCTTGTGCTTGCCACGTCGATGCTGGTTTTTGAGGCTGTTGGGGCGATGAGGGCTGTTTTTGTGGTTGAGGAAGGTAAGAAGGAGAAGGTGGATGGGGGGGTTGCTCAGAGTGAGGGTGAGAGAGTTCAGGCCCAGGTTCAGGGTCAAGTCCAGGATGAGGAGGAAGGGGATTGGATGCGGATTTGGTCCTTACGGTTGGTTGGGGCTGTTATGGTTTTGGGATGGTGGATGTTGTTCATGACTTCGATTTGGTTTCATACGTGGTTGGAAAAGGTATGTTTTCTTATCCCGGAAGAGAGATCACGCATCGCTAATGGTGTAGTGGTCTGGGCTGCTGATTGCTCTTGGGACGGTCTACGTTGTTTACATCTTGCCGTTGAGTGTGCCGTCCTGGAGGGATATTGTTGGAGTTCCTGGAATATAGGGACGACGTACGTTGCATGTTGCATGCTAGACTTTTGTACGAGTAGGACATTCTTCATTCTGCATCGCATCGGCGTATATACTCTGAATGCAACCGTTTTGCCTCACCTACTTCTCTGGACACTTTGGCTCAGGACCGAGATACCCGCTGCGAAAGGCTGCATCTTGTCAGTTTGTTAATGTCTTTCGGCAGCTGATGCTCACCTCCAGGAATCAATGCCGCGGCATACATGATCCGAGTGATGGGCCGCAGGTCGTCTGGCGTCACATCCGTCGCGAGAGACAGCTCCATGTACGGATCCCAGGCCGCGATGATGGCATCGGCGTACACCTTGAGGTCGACGGAGCGGTCCTTCTCGGTGGTGTTTTCCGCCTGGCACTGGATGCCCATACACGTGCCGAACTCGCGAAACGCCAGCCGGTACTTGATATTGCGTTCGAGATAGCGGTTGATCTCAAACAGATCATCTGTGGTCATCAGCTCCATCCTAAGTCCGAAGAAGAAGAAACGAGAGAGAGCGAACAAATCTGCTCAAAGCACCGCCCCGCCAACCTCGCCGCCCAATCCTCCTTCTCCGCGAACCAATGCGCCGTCCACAGCGTCATCCCCAGATCCAGCGGATCACTCGACACAAAATGCTGCCCCTTCCGCTCCATCACCCGCTTATAGTCCGCAATCTCCTCCGCCAACACCGCCCCAGCCCCCGCCTGCATCGCCGCCCCCTGCAGCAGCCGAAAAACCACATACCCATCAATCGGATCCAGATTCCCCTCGCTCGCCACGAGCGGCGCCGACAAATCCATGCTCATCTTCCACACCATGCGCGGACGCGCACTCTCCCGGTTCACAAAGAACCGCGGATGAATCGCCTTGGCCAGCGCCACCGCCTGCTCATTGTAGCTCGGGTTCCCCGTCGCCAGCGCAAGCCGGTTCAGCGCAAACATCCACACCGTCAGATAATGGTGATACTGGCCGTCCGCGTCCGGACCCCGCTCGTCCATCTTCCCGATCCGCAGCCCGCCACCGAGCGGGTTGTCGTCGCTCGCGCCGGGCAGCCGCGCCAGCCCGTCGCGCGTCCGGCCCAGGATCTCATGCACGGTCTCGACAACCCGCCGCGCGAGAACCAGGTACCGATCATCCGGCGCTTGGGCTGCGTCCGCTAGCGACTTTTCGTATTCGCGGTGCATGGTTATCAGGGTCAGTACGCCGAAGGCGTCGGTCCAGAGGTAGCGGCCGCGGTGGCCGCCGGAGTTTGGGGGCGGGGTCCAGGACGCTGGGTCGGGGATGGAGGAGAAGCTGCCGTACAGGGATTCGATGGCTTGTTGGAAGCGGTCGAGGCG
>JACBAD010001990.1:0-71528 GCA_014281905.1 Aspergillus hiratsukae
CCCCTCCCTATTCTCCCCCCTAAGCTCCCTCACCCACATTGAGGTCGTGTGACAAATGGCACGGTGCTTGACTCTCTTCTAAAGAAACCATGTTGGTATAACATGACTCGTCCAGGCTTTGTCGGGTCTCTTGAAATGGTGCTCATACCATGAGGACCTTGGACTTACAGTGCAGTGTAGCAGATTGATTCGTACTTTCTGTTCTGAGTTTTTCATCTCTGTTCTTGAACCTCGTTGGTCGAGAGATGGGCTTTCTCTCCCTTCGACTTATTGAAGCTGCATTCCAAGGTTACTCTAGGACCGCGATCTTTTGCCAGGGCGATGGACTCCGCCCACAAACGGATTTTGACCACAGAGTCCGTGAGAGAGTGATGCATCAAGTCTCACATGACTCAAAAGGGCGCCTAGGCCTCGTTGCTATTTGACTAATGTGCTGTTTGCTAACCTGAATCTGTTTAAAGATGTTCGCGACATCACTCATGTGCTGAACTATGACTATCCCAACAACTCGGAGGACTACATTCACCGCATTGGTCGAACTGGTCGTGCCGGTGCGAAGGGAACTGCCATTACCTTCTTTACCACTGAAAGTGAGTTTCTCCTCGCGACCACCTGTGTCACTGATTGTCATGACTAACAACTTTCTCAATGCAGACTCTAAGCAGGCTCGTGACTTGGTTAATATCCTCACTGAGGCCAAGCAGCAGATTGACCCCCGTCTCGCTGAGATGGTTCGCTACAGCGGTGGCGGTGGCGGTCACGGCGGTTACGGCCGCTGGGGTGGTGGCCGCGGTGGTGGTCGTGGTCGGGGTGGTGGCTATACCGCTTCCAACACTGCCCCGCTTGGCAACGCTCGCCGTTGGTAAACTGACTGATCTTGACCTTGACACGCCCAGTCTCGTCATTGAGCTTGTAACCCATCGTCACCGGTAGACTTTGCTTTTTCATGGTTCCCTCGGGGTTTTCTTCGTAATTCGGTACGGAAGGCGTTTTTCGATGACACGATAGACCTTTTTTTCTTTTTCGAGTTATTGTTCTGTTCTTACGAATGCTCTTTGTTGAGCTCCAAATCGGCCGCAGCAGGCCTCGCCGCTGCTGGAATCGTCTAATCTTGCAGATCTTATTCAAGCATCCTAATTCTGATCTCAAAAGTTGTTATCTTGGGCCCATTCGCTCATTCAATGGTTTTAGACTGCAATTAGTTTGCATTCGCTTCAGTATCGATTGTATTTAGTGAATATGGAAGTTGCAGCGACCAGCCGGGCTTTCTTCACAATAAAAGGTTCCCAGTCCACATTAAGACCTATTGCATGTCACGCATGTATTTTTCCAGGTGTTGCCAACCGGGAATTGACTATCCTTGCCTGCATTCACCGCACCCCTGTGGATAATATGAATGCTTATATGCAGGAGCCACTATTTCAGGGCATACTTGGCAAGCTTTAACCATTGCACGTAGTCCCTCTCGAGTCCATAATGGACTCGTCTTGCCTAGCCGGATTGCCAGTATCAAAGCTACATCGATTCGTCCGGGAGTGAGCACAGTAATGTAGGCTATGCAGAGGTCCTACAACTCATGATCGCTTCAATCCAGTGACTTATAAAACCGTCGAGTCTTCTGAGAAACAGCATGTAAACCGACAAATCACCTCGACCACGCCTTCAGCTGCGCCTCTAGGATCTCCGCGAGTTCCTTATGGACATGGCTCGTCAGATGACCCGAGTTGAACCAAAAGTACGTATCCAGCGGCGTGGGACAGCCATACGCCCGGTAATTCGTCTCGATGTCCGGCTGGTCGTACCCCGCGCAAAAACTCGTCGTGTTGACGATGCCATACCGCGCCGGGTGGTCCATCATGTTGCTGAGCGCTGTATGGGCATCGAAGACGTGGACGGTGGTGTCGGGATGGGCTCTTCCGAAGCTCTGTGCGTACTGGGCCAGCGCGTCGTTGAACCAGGTTATCTGGGTTGCGTTTGGGGAGGGATTGCTCCGCGCTTGGTTGGCGGGAGTGCGGTCCAGAGGGGGCAGGTTCATGAAGAGGTAGGAGTGGTAGCCTAGGTTGTAGAGGGTCTGGACGGAGGCGAACAGCGTGGTCATCAGGCGGTTGTAGAATGTGGGGAAGTCGACGGCGTATTTGGCGGAGTCGTTGATGTCGTTGATGCCGATCCAGATGGCGACGAGGGTACGGGATGGGTGGATGATGTTCTTCAGCACGGGGTGGCCGTATTCCTCGTACTGTGTCACTTGGTTGACGAGGGAGACGGTGTAGTTGTGGTGTAGGGGCGTGCTGTGGAGGGGTTAGATGAGTGCTTGGAGGGCTTCTATAAAGGCCCATACTGTTCAACGGAGATGTCTGCTCCAGCAAAGGCAAAGTCCCAAAGTTGCTTCTTACAGCTCAGTGGTGAGGTTAACCCTTTCTTGACGCCGCATTCTGTTAGGAACTCGACCCAGTTTGGTCCTCCTTCGGCCGTGGCGGTCTAGCAGGAAAGATGATACAAGTCAGCATTCATGGCGTCTTTGGCAGGCAGCAGTCTGAGCGAGCTCCGGTGGAGCGAACCTGGTTCTGAACAATCTTGTTGGTTAGCAACGTCTGCCTATCGTATGCGAAGTTCAGCTGGTCGCCGATGAAGCTGTAGTTCTGATGGCCATGCGTTCCTTGGACGTATGTGTATGAGTCGCCAAAGGCGAGTCTGCAGGATGTGCGTCAGTGACAATGTTCTTCAAAGGCAAAGGCGTAGGCTTATAGAGAACCGACAGATATCTGGTGGCATCCCAGTCAAACCTGTGCTTGTTACTCGATTGCGCAGGAAGAGCTGCTGCCACACAGGTGAGGGCTGCGAGAGCCAGATTCCTTGTTTCCACAATCATCTTCACCGCAATTGTCTTCGGTCACACCAGAGAAAGGTTCGGGATCTTTTGATTGATGAAGATGCCATTTCAGAAGCTAATCAACCCCAGACTGGGATTGACGCCTTGATATCAATGTCCTCAACCCCGCAAATATAAATTGCATATGCGGAGAAATAGTCCATGATTCCGTAGCCGACGGACGATATTTCTCCGCAGTCAATCGATGGTACTGGATGGCAGATGCAGATAACTAGTTGTCTATGTTCAAAGAGCCGGGAGCTTATCCTGTTCCTAACATCTTCAAAGTCAATTTCTGGGGAAGCAGACATTGCGGCGAGCATTTACCCGATGAATCTGTCGCCTCAGATGATGGATACAGAGATATATAGTTTGGAATGACATTGCCTATCTCGGCGAGGATTGACTCAGTCATCGCCTCGTCTCATATTATAAATAGTTTCCAATGGTCATTTCGACGACAGAGACTCGAGGGTGAATCCATTCCAGAATCATTGATACGTCGAAAGATTCGGTGACGAACAACTAAGAATGAGGTTAACGGAGGCGGCCAAGCCATCTTCGTGCTGAATTGGAGCCTGAGGCTCAATTCTCCTGCGGGGCCTCGTCGGCTCTCTAGTCTCTACAGCTCCAAAGGGCTAGACAGTGCCTATTAGATCGTGGTCTCGTACGGCAGTGGTTTGTAGTTGGTACTGGAAAGACAGTCATCTTGTCAATTGATTGTCAAGGCATGTCGTGGTAGTCAGCTTGTATAGCAGCATAACACAACGTGCCGTTGCTGGAGCCTCAAGTTGTTCAAGTTACAACCGGCATAGCTTCCACTCCGATAATGTCATTTCGGAAAAGCCGAGTGCGTTCTTCGTGCCTCGCGAAAGCCAAACTAACTTACCCAAGATATCTAGATTCTTGAAGGTATTCTTGGACGCTAGTTGTTTTGAGCTAACCGCAGTATATCCGCAACCTAGGCATGTTAGTCCGACATTGTGGGGCTACTGATATGGTGCATGTGGGAATCCTGACCTAGCAGGCTAGCACTCTTCTAGGAACGAGCTTGGAGCCCTCGGTGGCATCGGTGCATTCATACTCCGTTCGCCCTGTAGCCATATAACAGGTGTATTATTATCACCAAGCTGATGGGCCGGTCTTCCCACTAGATCATAACAAATCGTCTCGCCGATTTCTTCTTGATTCCTCCCAGTGACTATCAGAAGTTTTGTTTCATTCTGCTTGCAGTACGACGGGTTAGATTCTTAATTCAATCATTCTGTTCCTGCTTCCTCGAGGTACATACAGACTGGCAACGAATGGCGAGCCCCCAAGCAAAAGCAGCTTTAGGGATATGCTGGGAATCCAAAAGGGCTTAGGGCGTATTTTGAACGCAACTGACACTGGTTCGGGGTGGGGGCCAGTCTAGGGCCAGTGTCTGTTGAAGTGTTGATCGTTCTCCAAAGACCGTGGTACCGAAATATCACAGGTATTATTTCATTAAAAGTGGATGCAAGTGAATCTAAATTAGGGAGGTCCAAAGCGCGGATATCGGAAACAATCTTGTTGGTAATTTTGATAAATGATATTATTAATATTTTCTATTGTTGTAATAGTACGGTGTATGTTGGAATCTTGAATACCCTAGTAAAGTCCGGGTCAGGGGCACGGCACCCAAAGCCCATCAGATAACGTAATCAGTGCGTTGTAGAGACTAGAGACTGACAATAAGGTAGTTAGATAGGATCTGAGGTAGAAACAAAGTTGTCATACTCTACCCAAAGAAGTAAAGGACGCAGCTGCCACCATCCCTTGACTATCCTGGCTCGACTTAGTTGAATTCCTAAATTCCTAGAGCTGCCGTAGATCATGCATAGAACATGTACACGGACACCTCGACCATTAAACTTGGGATCTTAGTGTGCAGTTACAGTGCCTGGTAGTCTATGTCCTCCTTATGCAATTGTCATGCAGATGACAATAATAAGAGGCCTCGTGACTCTGCCCTGGAGGTCATCTTGGTAAAATCTCAAAGTCAAGTCTCAATTTATTGAGACATCCGCGGAGAACTGATCGCTTCAGGTACCCGATTGGCTCCGTACTCCAACACCAACTTACAGTTACAAGATACCAACATGATTCAGGGCGACATGTGCCAGTGACCCAGTGTATGGGTGGATCGCGAAGTCGGAGACTCGGAGATATAGAGCTTCCTCCGCCGGGGTTGTAAATCGAAAGAATAAGTACTTCGTACTATTCTCCTCTTAAGGTAGGCGATTCCTCCCGGCCGTAGTCAGGAGACCATACTCCGTTGTCCATAGCGGATCTGCAAATACACTTAATTAATGATTTGTCATTTGGTAATTTAGTAACCTTGAGTTCTGCATTGTGGATAGTTGCTATCTTGGCACACTGTCCGTGCCATCGTAATATCGCTATTAATACCGGACGGCTGTCAATCGACCATGGTCATAGTCCATAGTTGTAGAGCAGTCAAGCTATGGTTCCTGTTTGGAGGCATACAGGCGAACTTCATAATCTCGTGCACCAAACTTGCGAACCACGGATGTTCCGACAATCAAAGTCAATTGGAGTCTGCGAGTATTGTTTAACTGATATGGTAATTCCATGGCACGCTAGGAGGCTACATCCTCACGAGGGAGGACCCGGACGAGTCGTTGTTCGGAAAGACAGATTGATCATCGGAATTATCAGATATCCGACTATCTGAGTCATCAATTGGAGCACACCATTCAGAATATTGATTAATAGATAGGATTTGTAAAAGAGTACTCCGTATGATACCTGAGTTATGTGTTGGCCCTGGCCCGCACCGGTCTACGGATACTTCTTTTGGTCCCCGAGTTTTGAGTTTGATTTGAGTTCGAAATCAAGTTCAAGACCGCCCTTCTGCGAAATAAACCAACAAGAATAACCATAATTATGGCCCCATCTCGCTCCCCACATATCGTCGGACAGAAGCTCGCACCGAGTCCACCGACTAACCAACACTTTGTTTTGGTAGTGTAACCTTCTCACCCTGTAAGATAAGTTGCTTAATTTTCAATCGTTTCTAAGCGATGTTTATAGTTACATAGACCAAAGTGTATTTAGGTTTGAGGCTGACCATCTCAGCAGCCATAGGCTAGAGGATCCTAGGTCGTCGGAAAATTATCTGCAATGGTTTCATCTGGGACATCATGGGCATGGTACGGTCATGGATGCTAACAATAGTAACTCTAGATACCTGTATGCTGTTGGTACTACTTATTGAGATCAGCAAGAGGTGATTAAAAAATGCATCTCTCATATACAGTTGTAAACCTTTTGCAACAGTGTCAAGGTAGCATACACAGAAAATAAATATAAACGCCATACAAGTTTAGGTACCTTGGATACTGTGTAGAATGAACTTTGTGGCCCGTACGGACGGCGCCTTGTTACCCACGTGGAGCCGAGTATTGTTGACTAACTAATTCCGACATGGCCGTTATTATAGCGTGACAGCGCACTAGCCGCATAAAATAATGGTACCATGGCTCAGCACCGCAGGTAGTCTATTTTCTATGCGGATGAACGTACTCAAGCAGGGAAAGGTACGGAGTACAGAGTAAAACGAGTCAATATAAAATGATTAATTGATAAGAATCATGATCACAGGAGGTGTTCTGAAGATTGGGGTTGATGAGTCTTTACCCCTATTATTTGCATGATACCCACAGATTAAGATAGCTTTTACCGAGTACTGTGCTGTCAATGGAGTGGGTCATACAGAGTATTTGGCCCCAGTGTTCCAGTTGCCTCCAAAAATGTAAGGTAGGCATGAGGTGTGAACACCGAGAGAGTCCACGGAGTATAAAGTGCTCATGAGTGGAAACAGCTTGCTGTGGACGTGATGATCATGTAGATTGACCTTGCAGTCTCCTGTGATTTTGGATGATTACTTGATACTCGAAGCCTGAAGCCCGAAGCCCGAAGCTTGAAGCTTCGTTTCAGTCGGCGTAGTGGATTGATTGTATGAATTTGAAGGAGGGTTGTCTAAACCGATCGACAACGATCCATAAAGGCGAGGATAATCGGCCAGCATCCGAAACGCTATGGTTCTCTGTAAGATATGGGATAAAGACGAGGCTAAGGTAGCTATGATGAACTAATGATAGTATAACCCGAATGTATGGAGACAAGATTTGACTGTGGCCATAACTTGTCATGTATTCATCGTCCACTGATCCACCCTTCCTCCTTAACAACGTCTCGGGTAAAGGTCGGATTAAATGGAATAAGCAGGGAGCAATGACACCACCAATATCGAATGCGCTGAAATTGTTTTCAGGATGTCATAGCCAGCTGGATGGGACGCCTGTTATTGCGGCATTGGGACTCGGGAGTATGGCAGAACCAACCAAATTCCAACTACAGGAAATCCAATGAATATGTAGAACCCCCATAAGAGCACTGGCAATCACTCTACAGCTATGAATGTAACTCTAGATACATAAATAAAGTCAGCATGATGTGAGGTTGGGGTATTAAGCAACAAGCATGGCTGGACTCTTTTTAATTTCTCACGTTGTTTCCCTGCTGGCCTGCTCTCTTCACAGGCAGGCATTAGGTAGTGGGCTAGGGTGTTTGGACTCCACCTGCGCGGGGTACCTATGATCAAGTCAGAGCACCAATCATCGGGGCTCAAATTAGGGACCCAGGCCTGCCCACTAGGCGAAAGCCTTTCCGAGGTTGGAGCCTTGCATGATTCTTGCATTCCTTAGGTAGATTTCTTCCCCTTCAATATGCATGGCTGGCCTTTCCATCAGTTCCCCTTTCGTATGAGGCAAGACGATGACAATTTCCCGCACAATTGTAAAGATAATGATTTCTGGCTTCATGGTCATGCTTGAAGTGCAGGATCGGATTTATATGAGCAACTCAGAATTTTGCCAGAGTGGTATCCCGCTTGATGATGTTTCTTCGTAAAAGCGCGATAATGATAATTTCAACTACTTCGGAGATAGACCACTCCGTCCCTATCACATTTCCAACATCGGGTGCCAATTTGCTCTGTCTTTTTGATATTATTATTGATCACATGTATGATCATGCTACTCCGTAGCATTTCTGCTGTCGTCAGGTTGTATGGCACTTAGTATCATCAAGTGCCCAAACTACACGTTGGCAAATGCGAGAGATACAGGACATGATATATTAATGAACAAATGCCATGACAAAAGTACTAGAGCTTGTTTACTGTATTATTGTGTATTATTGTGTACTCCATACCTCCAACGTCGCTGTTGGACTCGGTGACGCGACAAATGATTGATTCCCCCAATACACCACTTCAAGGTTACCTAAGGTACTACCTACTACCTTCCCTCCGTGATTGATCTTCGCTTGCTCTTCTAGGGAGGTAGACATACTAAAACCACAACTTTTAGACTACTGTGTGCTTGTACTTTGCAATGGGGTGATTCGATTACTGCTTTCTCTCTCTATATACACAGAATCTACGCCATAATCAAAGCAGTCACTTCCACTCCTATGAGTAATTCGATATTGTTGATGATTGGCCACTACCCTCATGTGCCCCACTGACGCGTTCCTGACTTGCACAAGAGGAGCGCTAGGTACTTATACAGTTTTGAACATGTACATGGAAGTCACACTGCGCGGCATACAGCTGAAATGTTGAAAATCACTGGCATTAAGCAAGCACTGACACAATTCAGGTCCTTAAAAGAAATGTTTTGTTGATATGATTGATTCTCTATGTCAAGAAGCCTCTATTGATCAAGTTGTTGTGATCAAGTAAGGTAGTAGATATACATTGGTCACTTGCTCTTATGCAAATGACCTGTTGTATTTTAAGGTAAGAACAAGTTGTGACCTCGGGCTACCCCCGTAGGTAAAGTAATAATTATTTTTCCGTTCCCCCTTTCCACCAGTGGCGCTTCAACCTTCCCACCCATAATAATGACCTTGCCAACTAAACAGTCCCCTCAGACTAAGCAGAAAGAAGCTACCTACCTTAGTTAGGTACTACCGGCATCAGCCGCCGTTTTGATTTCTAGGAATACAACGTCTATTTGTTATTAATTTTCTCCATTATTATTTTGAACTGTGTTCTACTTACACAGGCACTTATCTGGTGGACAACTTGGCTCAAAGAAATTTGTCATAATTATTACATTACCCATTGGTGAACCACTGGTTGTTTCTGACCAGTTCCATTACTATTTCCCGCCCTGGATTTTCCCTCGTCAAAGCCTCCACTACTAGGGGAACCTGCACGCGCTCTTAGCCTCTTCGCTTTTCCCCGACCTGCGCTACACCCTCTTCTTCACTAGGGCCGCGCTATCTGGACCTTTACCCAGACCGTTCAAGCCGTTCCTCGGGCACGCCATATTAGCCCATCCTCCATCTGTCCTGACTACTTTGACCACGACCAGTGATCTTGGATGGTCTCCACGGGCGCACACACGCTAGGTTCACGAACAGTCTCCTGTGGCCTACTCGACACGCGCACCGTCTGTCCCAAGTCGCGGGTAGACTATCCAAGCTCTAAGCCTCTAACAGCAATTCGTCCTACCATAAGTTTTTTTCGACATCATCTTGAATTGTCGTCAACAACGCGACACACACCTCAACGGACAACTGCGTGAGAGTGTTCCGGGTGGACAAATACAAGAGTCATACCCATAGAAGAAAAAGGGGGTGCTCGGTAAAATTCTAATCTCGCCACTTTTCTGCGGAGAGCTCCGCTCTCAGACGAGAGAAAGAGAAGGGGAAAAAAGGGAAAAAGAAAGTCAGACAAGGAAAGCTTAGCCGGGAGAAGAGCCTACATCAGGACAGCCTACTCGAAGATACGAAAACACAGATCCGCCAACCGACCAGGTAGATACTACTGAGGGGAAGGGGTTAAAAAAACCATTGGAGAAACAAAAGGAAGAAACTGTTATTTTTTTTGTTACCGTCGGAGGGCCCTGATATTTCACAGAAAAAGTGGGTCGGAAGTACTGAGTGGTAACGGACCCATCACCACAAAACGACAGCACTCCGGCTCCTCGAGTTTCGAAGCAGAAAGGGAAGAGAAAAAAGGAAAAGAAAAGAAAAGACAGAAAAGAGAAAAGGAACAGCGAATAGAAACGCGACTTGCAAGAATCCCATCTCTGACCTGCTCTCACGTTCCTCTGGGAGGGTTCCTGTTATCGCCCCCGAGTCTGAAAGCCCGAGAATCTATTGGGCGGTGGCTTTCCAATATTTCCTCTCCTCTCTCTCTCTCCGTCTCCTTTTCACCACTGTGAAAGGTTACGACCCCACGCACTCCACCACACCCTCGGAACCCACGAGGTGCTCTTAACCTGTGGTCTCTTTTCTTTCTTTCTTTTTCGATTTATTTTGCGTCCTTTTTTTCACTGCTGCCGAAAAGAATCGTGACTTTGGTTCACCCGAAGCCTTTTTAGGCTGTCTCCTCCGCCCAGGTTCGTTACCGGGTCGAGTCCGACCAAATTTCCCTCCGTCTCGATTTTAGGGTGATTTATATCCTGGGTTGCCACTCGATCGAGACACCGTCTCTCGCGCTATCTCTCTTTGAGTCTGGTGGTCCATTTTATTTGTTTTTTTCAATCTTAAACCTTTTATCTAATCATTTCCTCGTTTCGCTTGTGGGTGCTGTGACTTGCCTTGGCTCTGGATTGCTTTCTTAACCCTCATCCCCCAGGCCTAAAAGCGACGGTTCCTTTTTTCTTCCCGCTGGTTCCTCGTGCTGCTGTGCCTACCGCCACCTGCAAGGCATCCTCCATCCACCCTAAAAGGCGACTAAGGCAATTAAGCATCATTCTGATCCAAGCATCATATCTCTCAAATCCAGCACCCGTCTGGTTATCTCTATTCTTAACTCCATTTGTCAATTACTTCTGCCTCTCGGTGTCTTTGTTTTTGCGACGAGATCACGCGTCTGATCTTGTCTGTTTTCTTTTAATTTCCATTCACCTTCCAATCATCAGCTCAGGTGTGAATAAGCACCTGCGCGAGTCCTGTCGGCTGATATTGTTTCTGGATTGGGCTGCTTCCATCCAGATTTACTGAAAAGTACGTTCTACAAAGGAAGAAGAAAGAAAGGAACCAGAGAAGAGTTCGCCACAAGATCACATTGAGATCTCTACACCAATCTTTCCTACCCCTCCTTCATATCGCGATACGACATAACTCTTGTTTGTATCCACAAAGCTCATTGTGTTTTCCGACGCGTCTAGAAACAGCAGAAACGCGAGTTTGGAGGAACATTAGGAACGTCTCCGGTTCCGGTTGAGATCTGTGTTTTATGGACAACAGACCTGCCTCCGAGTACGCGCAGTCAGGTTCGCACTTTCCGTATCCACCGTCTGCCGCTGCGCATTCTGAATTCTCGGCTGCAGACCAGACATCTGCTGCTGCCGCTGCTCAATACACGCCTCAGCAAGAGGTCCGTCCTGCCCCTCAGTACACGCCTCAGCCCGAGGTTAGACCCGCCTCTGCCGCCGCCGCCGCCAACATTTCGTCCTCCAACACACCGCAGTCGGACTACGGTCTGAACCAGCAGCCCGCCGCGCGCTCACCTGCTTATCCGGACTACCTCGCTCGCCCGCCTCAATACCATCACGCCCCCAACACCCAGGCCGGTGGTGCGGCAGGTATGGCTCAAGCAACAAGTCCGTCCATGACCACCCTCCATGATGGCCACCCAAATGACCATCGCAATCACACGAACGTGAAGTCTGACGCGGACGTTCCTATAGATCCCTCAATCGCGGCCTCCAGCCCTACCTATCCTCCTCCGTATTCGCCCTATCAGCCTCAGGGTCATGAAATGGCCCAGTATCAGGGTCATCCGCCTCCACCGCCTCCTCAGATGTATGGGCGTCCGGAATGGTCGCATGGTTATGGACAGCACCAGCACGGTCTTCCTGGACCCTATAGCGCTCCTGCTACAACGGTTGGTCCCGCCTCCCCTGCTGCGACCGCAGGGCCGCGCCCTGGCCAGGTATGTCTTTGATAATTTTGGCGTCTATTTCCAAAGGCTGCGCGTTCGCGTTTTTTGTTGTCTTGGACGCCTCGGAAATTTGGAGGCCGCTGCCAGTGTGCCTGACGGGTCGTGGAACACGGCGCACTCTCTTTCATCTGCACCAAATATGTCGTTCAAAAAGCTCATTGACTTTTTCTTGTCAGGTCTACTCTTTTGTGCCCATTCCTGGGGCACAGCAGCACAAACGACCCCGACGTCGCTATGAAGAAATCGAACGTATGTACAAGTGCGGCTGGAACGGGTGTGAGAAGGCTTACGGTACTCTCAACCACCTGAACGCCCATGTTACTATGCAGTCGCACGGAACCAAGCGAACTCCCGAAGGTATGTTCCTGATAACTTCCTTTTTGTTGGCAAAAGAACAAAAAAAGCCCCCGGTTCCTCCAATGTCACGGAGTTGCCCTGTTCTTGATAGCGCGTTTGTTTTGATTAGGCTAGTGCGGGTATCTCACACTAGTCGAGTTACACTGCTTTAGCGCTGCGGATCGCAGTAGCGCAAGACACTGGCGTGAAGTTAAACTCTATATACCTTGCCGACTTCGATGCTCGGGATGACGAGCATTTTGTTTCATTTGCCCGCTTTCACTCACCTCGATTGTGTTCTATTATCTAACTTTCCCTTTGCCACAGAATTCAAAGAAATCCGCAAGGAATGGAAAGCTCGAAAGAAGGAAGAAGAAGCCCAGCGCAAAGCTGCTGAGGAGCGTGAACGTGCTGCCGCCGCTCAGGCTGCTCAGGCGAACCAGGTTGATGCCCCCGGTCCTACCGATCCCGGGCAGGCTCAGCCTCCTGCGTACGCCGGCGGTGTCCGCCCTCAGCTGCCGCCAATTGGCTACCAACCTGCCGACGGCCAAGTACCGGGACAGTACGGCGGTGCCGGTGGCATGGTGTACCAGGGTAATGGCCAGATGGCCTATCCTCCAAATTACCCTCACTCCCCGTATGGACAAAGCGGGCAGGTGTATCAACAACGTAAGTAGTCAGTCCTTTGTTATCATTGCATTGTCGGGACCGGGCCACGAGGAAATGCACCAAAAAAGAAGATGGAAAAAAAAAAAAAAACAAATCCCTTGTCAACATGCCGGAAGGCAGGAAGGAAAGAGGTCCTTGGATCTATTGCTCTAGGGATAATAGCTGATCGACGACGGCTTCTTGCAGAAAACCAATCGGCCAGCTACCCACAATAGATGCCCATCATTCCTGTGATCTCTCAGGTTGCATATTCTAATATCTCTTATCTCCCTAATCCCGTGTCGCCATCGCGGATCTAATTCTTAAAGTCTTGCGCACATGATACCATCTGGCCTTGATTCGTTATCTCGAAGAGCGGCCTTGCGACTTACGCTCTGTTCCCGTTGTTGTTTCTTGAATTAGATCGCTTGACATGAAAAGAGAAGACAAAACCTACCCCTTTGCACCCACAACATGCCTTAGTGCTTGCAAAGACTGGCTCCAGGAATGTTGTATGGAGCTCTTCCGTTGATACTCCGCTTCGCTTCGCATTGTACTTTTTATCTCTTTTGTTCTGACTGATGTTTTTCTTTTCATGTTACCATGGGTTGGTTTGAACTTGTGCATTATGTCGTTTGCTTGCTCAGCGGACCTTCCACGCGGTCATGACCCTGTCTGGTGGCTAAAGTCTTACAATTCGAATCCTCTTGAATATTCTACTCTTCGTTCCTAGTGGCAGCCGCCATCTCCTTTGACCTTTGGAGGCACATGATGTGATACAGACTCGAAGCTTGATAGCTGGAATGATGATGTCTGGAAGATTTAATTGCGCGGTTTCATCGTAGGTTAATAATACGACCGTAGGCGACACCATTTGAAGAACAAGGGTTTGGATCGACCACGCAACGCCTATCAATGACACAGGTGCAGGGAAGCGCTGGTCATGAATGGTTGGGCTACCAGCAGGGTTCTTGCCACACTATGTAATATAAGACATCATCATGTGGTTTGACTATGATTTGGAGTTTCCCTCGGTCCGATCGTGACTCTATCAGTAATTGAGAGCGTTGCCGTTGTTCTATGTCATTAAGCCGAACCCCAGTTCGACGCTGCTTATCCCTCTTAACCTTCAAGCGGAGGGTTCCCACTTTTCTAAAAGATCGGTAAGGTAGGACAGACTAGTAATCTAAGTGGCCTAGCCGTAAATAATAAATGCGACGATTAGTCTGTTCCTGAAGCATGTACGGGACTAAGAAACGGGACTACCGAGGAGACTAACAGTAAGCATGAGCCCGTGGTCTCATAAGGCTGAACCAACGACGGTAACTACCATGGAGCATACCTAGCGCGCATGGGGTTTTGAGTGTGGCGAATGGCGATGCTGTTGGCCTAGTGCCTAGTAGTGTGGCTAGTGTAGTTGCCTGAGGGTTTCAAATTTGAAGTCTGAAGCAAGATAATCCGAAACGGAGTTATGTTCTCCCGTAGGAATGCGGCTTCGCAGTGCGCTAACCTTTTATTGTCTAGCTCGGATAGCAGCGATAACTGCGATAGCCCAGACACTTTTTTTTGGACTGGTCTTATGATTTCTTCCGTTCTGTCCAAAACGTCTTCTCTCTTTTTCTTCAGTAATATTTGTTAATTCCAAATTTGTCGGAGGAGTTCTGGATATCCCTGTTCTTGCGAAAATCCGAATAGCGAACCATTCGACATCTTCGTGCTCCGCCGGTTCCACATCAACATTCGGAGTCGACCGTTACGCATCGACCACGCTGGGTCGAACGTTTGGTTACAAAGGGATTTTCGGAGAATCGGGTGTTGGTGATACAGGGAATACGGTAGAGCCAAGAATTGAAGGCTCTAGATGCTTCGCTGTAGCAATGCCGCTGCTCTTCGGACCAGTGTCCAGCACACTATCGGACTGAGAAGTCTGTCGGTCTCAAGATGGACTCAATCCTCTCAGAGCATCCGATATGCTACTCCTCTTGCGCGCGCCACACAGCGAGGTCGAATTGTGGGGCAACCTGTACCCTTGGGGTCAATTTCCGGCGTGAAGCGGTACTCGACAGAGGCTTCGGAGTTAGCTGCTGAGGTTGAGCGAAGTGCTGCTGATTTAGCGACGAGTTTTGAGGAGGACGACGAACCGCAACGGAAACAGAGCTCGAGGCGGGAACTACAAGCATACCAGAACCATGCGCTGTTGGAGATTGCCGGCGCCGGGAGCCATCCCGATGGCGGTCCTCTAGAGAAAATGGTCTCGAAGAACGTGGTGAAACAGGAGTTGAAGTGGTTGAAGGATCCCAAGGCGCTGGCGGACCGGGTCGCCACGATCTTGAAAGCCCACGATGATAAGAGTGTTGCTCTCGCGGTGCAGCTCGTTCGCGCGGCGCAGAAGGACAATATGGAGTGCTCAGTGGCGTGGAATCACTTGCTGGAGTACTGTATGAAGAGGCGCCAACCCAAAGCGGCATGGAAGCTCTACAATGAAGTGAGTACTTTTTCTTCTCCTTCGGACGTTCTCTTCTTGCACTGTTGCTGACTGTCGTCTCTCCGCGAATCGCAGATGAAGAAGCGTGGACGAAAGCCTACTGCCTGGACTTACACGATTATGTTGTATGGTCTTGCCTCGATGCCGAGAACCGTGCGCCTAGGATTGAACCCTTTGCAAACTGCTTTGTCAATTTACAGATCTATCTATGACCTCAACTCTGCGGTCGAGCCTTCTATCATCCACAGCAACGCCATGCTCACCGTATGTGTTCGCCAGGGACACATAGATACGCTATGGGAGATTGCGAGTGAGCTACCCGAGGATGGGCCATGCTCGCCGGATGCTGTGACATACAATCTCATATTGAGAGCCATCAGAGACGCCATTGTTTCTGACGTGAGTAAGATGTCTGAGATTGATCGCATCTTGGAACGAAAGGCTCAGGGCATCAAAGAAGGCAAACGGATCTGGTCTGATGTTGTCTACCGGTGGAGCAGAGGTCAACTCGATCTAGACGTTCAACTCGTGCGTACAATGGGCCAGCTCTTGCTTGAAGGCGGCAGAGAGCGGGATTGTTACGATGTCTTCGCGCTCATGAATCAAACTACTGGCATTCCCATCCTGGCAAAGAAGCCTCCACCTGAGGGCCAGCGGAAGCATGAGATGGGCAGACGTCAAGGGGGCCGATCAACAGAAAATAACGAGTTGGAAGACGTTCCCTTTGTAGACGAAGGCAACCGACCATACAAACCAGCAGAGACCGAAACGGAAGAACCGGAGGAAAAGGCAGAGCAAGAAGAGGAAGAGGATGAGGATGAGGAATTTGAAAATCTTTTTGACCCAGTGGTGTCTACTGATCCTGCTTCCACGATGAAGAAAGGCACCAATGGTCCATCCTACCTTGTCCCAGGTGACAGGGAGCTCACCATAATCATGAAAACCTGCTCTATCATGACTCAGGGTCTTGGTGCTGGAAAAGCGTACTGGAAGCATCTAACGCTCGAGGATCACGAGTATACCATCAGACCAGACATGGTTTCGGTCCATGCATACTTACGACTACTAAGACAGTATCGCGCTAGTCGTGCTACGGTCGAGGTTGTGCGACACCAGGCGACCGAACCAGAATGGAAAACGTTCCATATCGCGATGAGCTGTTGTGCACGCGATCGCAGGAATATCAACGTTCTCAAGAATGCCAACGAACTATTGGAAGTGATGGACAAGACCATGGTCCTTCCCCACCCCCAGGCACTTGAAAAGTATCTTAATCTCGTGCAAGTGCTACAGGAAAATCCGCAGCATCTCGTATCCTTGAATGGTCTGAACCTGGAGCGAAAACCTTCGGACAGCCTCGGCATCATGGGTCGGAGATTACAGCTGAGCTTGCAGACCGTGGCTTTGGAGCACCTGTGTCCTCACATTGACAAGCTTCATGAGGCTATGAAGAATGGAAGGACTTCATATATTCCACGGAAGGAGCGTCAGCAAGCGTCAGGGGGCGAAACAGTTCCTGGTGAAACTGCTCACAGGGTGATGGTTCGCACCCGAGGTCTGATTGACGAGATCCTCAAGCCCGAAAATGCGTCCTTCCTTTCCAAATCGGACCGTGATCGATTCAAGCAAGAGTCACAGAAACTCCGCGAATACTCGGACGCTGAAATGGTCCGAAAGTTCGAAGAGGTTCGAGTGCACCCAACATTTGCACAGGTCATGGCATTTCAGGAGAAACACCACCCTAAACAGAATCTTGACGAGGCGCACCCTGAACAGAACCCTGACGAGGCCGATTAAGCTTCGTACTAATATGCGAAGCTTATGGCGGGGCTATTCAGATGCTTTTTGGATTTTCTACGGCTTGTATAAACATCATCGCATTACTATATCCCATCGTGGTCTGGCATTTGCATTCATATACAGGCGTTGGCATTGCAACACTAACTTGTATACTATATGGGTTCTTCTGTTTCTTTCGGCATTGAACATCTCTACCTGTAAATATTTCATCTCCATAATCACTTCTAGATCACTTTGGACAATTGGTGATTGATGATCGGACTGGTCACATTGTGTCGAACTAATTCAAGCCTAGGCTCAAGTGTACTCGCGACGGCACCAGCTGAAATATACAACCGCTGATAAATCAGCACCTGTTCCAAGCCATACTAATAGTATGAATTACTAGTACTCCTACTAGGACTGTTGGAAAGGCGGATTGCTTCATTCTCAATCGTCCATAGAGATCCTTCCGCCTGCCATTTTCGGCCCGTGCGCGTACGTAATGCCACTCTAGCCTCTCCGCCTGAGACAGCAGCATGAGAGTGACTTTACTGTTGTTTCCAAGGGACACACGATCAAAGTACTCTGTTGAGAATTAACATACCTTTTGACATATCTCAACCAAGAGGGCAAGGTCTTCCGAGGGTATTCGGCTTGACAGGGTGTGAAAGTCCACCATTGGACCGGAGTCGCAGCTCAAGCAGTATACGTGCCTACCATGGCCAGCACTTCCCAAAGTCGTTTCCACGAGGATCTACACGATGATGAATCGATTCTTGATGACGACCTAATTGAGGCCGATGATGGTGAGTACGTCTTTTTTGTCGGAGTTCCCCCTCGATTCTATCAGATCAGCTCTTGTTTGTTTACCCGAGCTACTACGATGTACTGATGCTTCATGACCTTTCTACCACGACAGCAGCCATCCAAGCCGATGACCCCCTCCACACTTCCGATACCGCTCCGCTAAGAGGCAACATCCAGTCGGAACCCTCGAGTTCGAGCAGAGGAGGTTTCGGAAGCAATTTATCCAGCAATTACCTGACATCCACCATCCCGGGAGAGGACCGCCGCGCAACGCAGAACACCATCGATGAAACAGTGTGGGAGACGCTCTCACGCGATCTGCGAGCGGTATGGGAGAAGATGCGCCAAGTGCTGTGGCCCAAGTACCTGATGGGAGGTATGCTGCAGCGCGGCGGCGGAGGCATCGGGGCCGCCGAGCGAGGAGAAGCTACCGGGTTTGGTGGTGGACTCAGAGGCCTTGTGGGACGCTGGCCGGATGCCGATGTGGTCTTGCAGGGTGGGATGAGTGAGGGCCTGCGCGACTGGGATCTTTGGTAAGTGGGAAGGGTGGATGGGAACGGCGGGCTGGCTGGCTGGCTAACTTGTTCGAAACTATGTGCAGGGGTCCGCTCATTTTCTGCTTGCTCCTGAGCATGTTCCTATCGATGCGCGCAAAGGATGACCAGACATCCCTCGTCTTCTCGGGTGTCTTTTCCCTAGTCTGGATTGGGGAGGCTGTTGTGACCTTGCAGATCAAATTGCTCGGTGGGAATATGTATGTTTCGCCCTGGAAGTATATGAATGCCGAAGTACAAAGACGTTGATTGACTAACAATACCTCCCTCGGTTACTAGTTCGTTCTTTCAATCCGTTTGCATCATCGGCTACACTCTGTTCCCTCTGGTGATCGCTGCTATGCTCAGCGCGTTGGGTCTCCCGACTATTGCCCGGATACCGGTGTATCTGGTGCTCATTGCATGGTCCTTGGCTGCAGGCGTGAGCATTTTGGGTGGCTCGGGTGTAATTAAGAACCGGGTAGGCATTGCGGTCTATCCGCTGTTCGTATTCTACATCGCAATCGGCTGTCTTTGTTTTATCAGTTAGAAGATGGAGGATCCATACGGCGGGCCAGATATCCTCTCAATCGAGTTGCGAACAAAGGTTCCAGTATACAGTCAAGCCCAAGTTGAATTGAAAAGGGGACAGGAACACAACATTGGGCATGTATGCTGCTACTACATCACCAGTGAACGAGTTGTTTTTCTTTGTTTGTTTCAGCTATTACCATATCCGAATTCACAAGTATTGTAATCTTAGATATTCTAGCATTTTCAAGATATCCAATGGAATGTTCTGCCCAGACTCCTCAATGACAGCTGCTTTAAGGTAAGTGGGGTGGAGCCAAGCGGTGACCGGGCGACAAGCCGGAGTGACAATAAGACAACACAACAGCTCAGCGTCACTCTTCTTGGAACTGAACTTGATTGCATCCTGTCTTGGTCTGCCGCTTCACCACTTCCCGTTTCAGCGTACATTACAGTCCTCGTCCTGGCGCTTCGAACCAAAGCCTCTCTGCTTTGAAGTCCGCCGCGGTTATCGCAACGTCTTCGCTGGCAGATTTCGTCACAACCTTCCCACAACGCAAGCCGATCCAACAAGACCAGCTCGTCTTATCAACGACTTCCAACCGGCTTGGCTTCATAACTGCAAGCCATATTGTCTTCGCCTATAAGCTCGACTGGAATCTCAATACTACTGCTCGAATAGTCTACAAAGAGGTACGTTCGGCTCGTCTGCATCGCACGTGTTGGTCCAAACTCCAAACCTCTTTGTACCGGGAGTGGGGCTTGAGCTACTCTGTGTTGTTCTCCCTTCTCCCCCTCGCTCGACCCTTACTGGATTTATGTCTGTCTTCGCACTTAGACGGCATTTATATTTGTCGAATGGCGCTTGTGAATGACTCTTCTGAATGACCCTTCTGATGTACCCATTGAGTTGACACTGCAGGTCTTAGTGTCATACGTTACAGGCCTTATCTACCAGTTCAGCGCTACGATAATTCGATCCGGGCTGGCCGTGAAAGATTGTCCCTACACTATCGAATTGGCGGAAATAACTGGTAAATATGGCGTCGGATCCACAACCTGCTGCAGTTACGGAAGGTAGGCTTCCTGTTTCCTGGAGCTGTATTGAAGTTCTAAGCGCATGTATGCTGACGCAGCGGCTTGCTACTTAGGTGAGATTCGAATGGATGCGGAAACGGCAAAGGCGCAAGGTATGAGAAGCTCTGTCCGCTGTGCTTGTTATTGTACTCAAGCGATCACCGGCAATCTCCTCTCTTTGCACAATTGGATTAACACCACTGCGATTGCAGGAACCACTGCGGAAGATAGCCAGGGGTCTGACAACGATGTCACCGAGCGTCCCGTGCGACAGAAACTAAAGGAGACGACAATCGCTTCTAGTCAGCAGGAAACAAACACCAAGAACGATGAGGACGCAATCACCGAGAACGGTAATGAAGCAACCGATGCGAAGGTGATGTCGACTACAGCCGCACAGCAACCAGCGGATATCAACGACACCACAAAAGTTGGTGGAGGTTCGAATAGCCGGTCGAGCAGCCGAGGCAGAAAGAGATCATTCGATGACGACGAAGCTGAGAGTGATGGCGAGGAACATGGTCACAGACGCAAGAGATCGCGCGACTCCACCAGCGAAGGCGAGCAGCCGCCACGGAGTGAGAATCATCTTCCGAGGAAGATCTTGAGCCCAAAGAAAAAGAGAAGTCGGGACGAGCTCGACAAAGACGAGCCCGGGGAACGTGCTGTGGAGAAGACGGATACCACGACCGAGAATGTAGAATCAGAAGAGAAGCCCGAGGCCGAAGGACAGCCTGAGAAGAAGCGACACCGTGACAATTCCACGGAAAGGAAGCCGGTAAGCGTTGGTCGTCGCATTGTATCCTTGGCCAGGAACTGGCGCTGACATGCATAATTCTGCAGGCCCCTGTCACGAGCGCCTTTGCGAATACGTCCGCAGTCTCTCCATTCGGCTCCCTTGGCGCATCAAAATCCAAGGAAGAAGAACCTACGAAAGCGGCGCCTTTAACATCTACCTCGGCCTTTGCCTCATCGAGCCTGGCAGCATTTGCTGGCTCAGAGCAGTCGCCTTTCAGTTCGCTTGGAGCGTCCACTCCATCTGTTTTCAAGTCGCCGGCCACGTCCGAGACTGAGAAACCAGCGGCCACGGGATTTGCAGCTGCAGCAAGTACCTCAGGCTTTGCGACCTTAGGATCTGGTTTTTCAGGGTTCAGTGGTGGATTCGGAGCAGCTGCTAAATCCGGGGGGCTCACCAGCTTCGCTTCTCCTACTGCGGCTAGCGCCTTTGGCAGCAGCACTAAGGACAAGCCATTTGGAGCAGCGGATGCGGATGAGGAGGAGGAAGAAGAAGAGGACGAAGCCGAAACAGGTCCCAAAGAATTCGAGGCAGAGAAACCTGACGAGAGGTTCTTTGAGCGGCAAAGTATGTGATATCTTGTCCTCTTTACAACGGACGGCTTGCAACTAACATCTTTTCTTTCTACCACAGTCGAGACAGGCGAGGAACAAGAAAAGACGTACTTCAGCGGCAAAGCGAAGCTTTTCCAGTTCACGAACCAGGAATGGAAGGAGCGCGGTATTGGCACATTCAAGGTGAATGTGAAAGTAACGGACGGCGAGGAGGACAAAAAGGCAGCTCGTATGATCATGCGAGCTGACGGCGTCTTGAGGGTCATGCTCAACCAGCCCCTTTTCAAGGGCATGAAGGTCGGAGATCCATCGGGCAACGAACCCAAGTCCAAGCAGATTCATCTGGCCGGTTGGGAGGATGGCCGTACTGTCCCCCTTCTACTCAGGGTAAGACATTCCTCTACTATTGTCATCCTAACACGGTTGCTGATATCACACTAGGTGGGAAGTGAGGATTCTGCCAAAGAGCTCTACCATGTCATTCAGGATCTCTTACAGCACCAGTAGACTATGTCACCAAAAGCTCGGTTGGAACGACGCAACACGATCGGTGACATTGCACGAATTATTAGCTGTCCATACTTGGAAACCTTTACGATACCTGATCCGACAATAGATCTTATGGGGCAATTGACAGAGCGGGCTTGGAGATGTGGCTGGCTTTCTTGCATTTTCTGGCTGGGTTGTTGGGGGCCTGAAGCTTTGGAGCATGGTTTGAATTTTTTAGACTGAGGAGTAAGTTCTGTCTTCTTTAATACATATTGCACTCTTTTCTTGCTTCGTTTCGTTCTTGAAGTAGAGTACGCTAGTCCGTAAGTGGCTATATGGAGTGCGATGGCACGTGACTTCGCGTCTCGCCTGGTGGGAATAAATCTCGTCTGCCCATCGCTAATTCAGCATTATTGCATCCCAATAACAACCACGATGGAGCGTCGACATGGCTGGCCCAATGTCAGACTCAGTTCCTCCCAGCTCCGCATTGAAAAGAAAAAGAAACGATGACGTCGAGGGGATAGACGGCTTTGAATCAAACACACCCGAATTTAGCAACGCGTCCACGGAGGACAACACCCCTTCGCAAAGAGGTCCCAATACCACAAGAAAACGCGGAAGACCGCAGAAGACAACGAATGTGGATGCGACGTTCGAACCGGAGGCCGAGTCCAATAAGATAGCGATCAACCAAGGCGACAGCCCTGAGTCAAAACGCGACGCGATACCCCAGACCGGCACATCCGAACAGGGGAAGCCCAAACCCAAGACAACCAGAACAAAAAGAGCCCAAAAGGCGACCAAGAGCGCATCACCCAAGCGCACACCCTCCGCACCGTGGCCGGATGCCTTCAAAAGTTTAGCTCAGACTCACCGCGCCCTGAACCTGGTGTATACATTCTGCTGCACGCGCAAAAACTTCGCCACGACGTTTGAGAATATCCGGACAGCGGTGCAGGCGCAACTGGGACGCGGTCGCGAGCTGAGTGTCGAGGATATTGCACGGGTGAGAGTTCTTGTGCCTTTGGCGGTGAAACTCGAGTATGTGGATGAGGCACAGTTGGAGGTTATGACGGTGGGCGAGAAGGAGACGCCGAGGAATCAGTCTTATGGCCTTTCGCATCCGGAATGCGATGCGGCTGATGTTGGCGCGGATGTCCAGCGGAAGAAGGTGTTGCTGTTCGAGTTCCTGGACGGGGATCTGAAGCGCGAGGTGCGACATCCGAAGAGCGGGGAGCCCACGAAACCCATGCGAAGGATGAAGGACGAGGATCTTAAGATGCCCGTGTACAGTCAAAAGCAGATGCTCGCTTTGATTGAGAAACGGAATAAGAAGTTCTCTGATGCCATTGATGCGTTCCTGGTGCAGTGCGAGGACGACGGCACCGATCCACTGGAGAGGCTGGAGAGAGAGAAGGACGGATGGATACCCAGTCCTCCCGTTTCTGAGGATGATGAACCTGTCTCGATGCCGCCTCGCGAGATTCCCAAGGAGCGCAAATCCATGGCAGAGATCATCGAAGAAATTCGCGCAATGGATTGGTATTTCGCTCAGATCGTACCCGAAGGCCATAGAGTGTTTGAGGCCCAATCTCCCGTCTACGGAGATTTGACTTTTCAGCTCTCGCAAGACCTCGTCAACGCTTTGTACAACACAAAGGGCATAACGCAGTTCTACTCGCATCAGGCGGAAGCGATCAACTCCCTATACGCCGGTCAAGATGTCATTGTATCTACGTCTACAAGCTCCGGCAAGTCATTGATCTATCAGGTCCCAATGCTTCATGAGCTAGGAAGAGACCCCGACAGCCGCGGCATGTACATTTTCCCCACGAAAGCTCTCGCACAGGACCAGAAGCGTAGCATGAAGGAACTTCTGCAGTTTATGGACGGCTTGCAGGACGTCATGGTCGAAACATTTGATGGCGATACCCCAATGAGTAGCCGCAACCTCATTCGTGACGAGGCCCGCATTATATTCACCAATCCCGACATGCTGCACATCACCATATTACCGCAGGAAAGTTCTTGGCGCACCTTTCTGAAGAACTTGAAATTCGTTGTCGTCGATGAATTGCATGTCTACAACGGTCTATTCGGATCACATGTTGCATTCATCATGCGACGGCTGCGTCGGATCTGTGCTGCGGTGGGCAACCGACATGTCCGGTTCATATCCTGTTCTGCCACCGTAGCGAACCCCGAGGAACATATGAAGGCAATTTTTGGCGTCGACGATGCCAGACTGATTGACTTTGACGGTTCACCGTCAGGCCGCAAGGAGTTCATATGCTGGAACACCCCTTACAAAGACCCCAGTGACCCCACATCAGGACGCGGAGACATTGTTGCTGAAACTGCCCGTCTCTTCTGTCAGTTGATCCTCAGAGGCGCGAGGGTAATCGCCTTCTGCAGGATCAGGAAAATGTGCGAGGTACTCCTACAAGCCGTAAGGAACGAGTTTCGAACCATCGATAGACCAGAAGTTGGAAAACTCGTCATGGGTTACCGGGGGGGCTACAGTCCGCAAGACCGGCGGAAAATTGAGAAAGAGATGTTCGATGGACATCTGCTGGGGATCGTCGCTACGAACGCCCTCGAGCTGGGTGTCGATATTGGCTCTCTCGATGCCGTAATCACTCTTGGCTTCCCTTATTCCATCTCCAACCTGCGCCAGCAGAGCGGTCGAGCTGGACGGCGGAACAAGGATTCTTTGTCTGTGTTGGTTGGCGATAGGTATGCGGCCGATCAGTACTACATGCAAAATCCAGACGAATTGTTCACAAAACCCAACTGCGAGTTGCAAATTGATCTTTCTAATGAGCTGATTCTCGAAGGACATGTTCAATGCGCAGCGTTCGAGATGCCGATCCGGCCGGACGAGGATCATGTCTATTTTGGCAAGCAACTGCATGAGATTGCGGCCACGAGGCTCGTGAAAGACGGCCTAGGGTTCTACCATTGCCACGAGAGATTTCGGCCTCATCCTTCCCGTTGCGTGCCCATTCGTGATACAGAGGACCAGCATTTTGCCGTCATAGACGTAACAAACGCAAGCAACCTCGTTCTGGAGGAAGTGGAGGCTTCTCGTGCCTTCTTCACGATCTACGAAGGCGGCATCTTTCTGCATCAGGGCCAGACGTACCTCGTCAAGGAATTGAACACCGATCAGCGGTTCGCTCGAGTCGTCAAGGTTCACGTGGATTGGAGCACAATGCAGCGGGATTACACCGATATTGACCCCATTGAAACCGAAGTGATGAGGCAGATCAATCAGACCTCCGCCTCTCGCGCGTTCTACGGCTCGGTGCAGATCCACGCAGTCGTGTACGGCTTCTTCAAAATTGACAAGCGCGGCCGCGTGCTGGATGCCGTGGCGGTGGACAATCCGCCGATCGACATCTTCACCAAGGGCATGTGGCTCGACGTGCCCAAACGCGCGCTAGAGATTCTCAAATCAAGACGCCTCAACATCGCTGCCGCCATTCACGCAGCCGAACACGCTGTCCTCTCCCTGCTCCCCACCTTCGTCATCTCCTCCCCCGGCGACGTCAAGACGGAGTGCAAAATCGCAAAGAAGGAACTCGGTAGATACCTCAAGATCGCGAACGAGGTGCGCGATCAGCAACAGATCAAAGAGGACATCAGGCAACTCAAGCCCCCGGCCCGGCAACGACCGGCGCGGCTCACCTTCTACGACGCCAGAGGCGGCTCGTGCGGCTCCGGGATTGCCAGCAAAGCGTTCGAGTTCGTCGACGTCCTGCTTCCCCGCGCGGTGGCACGCATCGAAGCGTGCCAGTGCGTAACACCGCAGGGATGTATGGAGTGCGTTTGCGATGAGAAATGCAGGGATATGAATACCGTGATGAGCAAGGCAGGCGCCGGCGTCGTGCTGCGGTGTCTGCTTGGCTGGGATGTCGACATCGATGCCCTGCCTTGGGGTGAAGATGTCGAGGAAGACGGACTAGGGGAGTTGGCGGGGGGCCTGGAGACGGTCATCCCGGCGGCTGAGGTGCCCTTACGTCGTGGGTCTCGTAACGATGGTCTGTAATTATACTTCATCCAGCGTCGAGAGTAAGGAAGTCCCCATATGGGAGTGTATATGATATAGTACTTAAAGTCATGACCTTTTCTCCGCCTCTTCTTATACGGCCTCTGTTCTCTTAGAAATGGAATGGTTACATGCTCAGCTGAGACTCAGACTCCGACCAGACCACTTCCCCTGCTGGAGGACGGAAATGATGGGGCTGACAGGTCCGCATCGAGTTTCTCGTCCAAGCAGACGCATCCCTCCGCGTGGACCCTACCCTACCCTATCCTCCAACCCCCAACCACTCTGTAGGTTATCTTATCCGACTGGAGGCGTAGACCCGTCTTGAGATTGTAACGAACAGAATTTTATAAAATAATAGAAAAGAAAAAAAAAACAAAAAAAAAAAATACATACAACAGCCGGGATTCGCTGGTGGTCACCCACCCAACTACTAACCGGCCGGCGTGTGGCTTAAGTACGGCTGAGCGGACGGGAAGCCCTGTTTTCCACACCCTATGGTCGTATGTACTTGGTCGGAGACAAATGTAGTTTATATCAAACAGCCTTCACAGATTTGAAGAGAGATGGATAGTTCCCAAGGAACAAGAGAGGATGAGTGAGTCACATTTGTATCATATTGACTTATTATGACGGTTGCAAGATTGGTCTGCCTGGTTAGCCCTAATCTTAACTTCTGCCAGCTGATGAGTGATGACTGCACAAGTATTTAGTTTTCCCTCTCTCCCTTTCTTCCCTACTACGTTCACCTCAGCACAAACAAAACCCCTCATGAATTGTGAGCCCCGAGAGGAAAACAAGATCTGATATCACGGAAGACATTGTTATTATTTCTCTACCCACCAAAAGTAACCCTCGCAATGGCCACCAAAGACAACTTGCCCCAACCTAGGGATGAATACCCGGGCATAGGATCTGTCGACCTGTTCATAGATGGCCATCCATTCCGCATTCACCCCGATGTTCCAAAGAGATCACTAAGCAAATACGGAAACTCCACCACAACCGGAATGGAGAGTATGAGGAGATCCCGGAACACCTGAAAGCATACGAGACCGAAAACGAAGACTGGAAAGTGGCAAGGGCCCGGGATCTCGAGGAACATAGACGATGGAGGAAAGCCTTTAACGAAAAGAACCTCCGAGAAATGAAGGAGGCATATAGACGAAAGAAAGAAGCTTCTAAACAGAAAGAAGCCTCTAAAGAGAAAGAAACCTCTAAACAGAAACAGCAATGAAGGACTCAAGGTGTAATCCACCTTCTCCGGTTGTTTGAAAGGTATTAGTATACGGATGTGACACCTAGTCAAGTCTAGTATGATGTCATTCCAACGCTCAGGAAGCTGGAGAGCAACATATGTGCGATTGTGCGCCGTCAGGAGGATATATCTGGAGGAAGGAAAGAGAGTAATGCCATCATTGCTTGTTTCGGATGGGCAGATAGTTGCAATAATAGCTCAGGATGCATTCCCTTTTGGATTTAGTGTCTATCCTGAAGTCTACCTATGGGCCCTGATCAGTAGGGGTCATAAGAAGTAATAGAGTCCTCACCCACATCACCAGCACCCATACCAGAACCATAAGGCCACTCGCTGTCTTAGGAGAGAAAGGCTCTTCAAGACCTGGGTGCACTCGATATGTGGCTTAAGTACGGCTGAGCGAATGGGAAGCCCTGTTTTCACACTCTGTGGTCGTATGTGCTAGATCTGAGAAAAGTTTAGCTTGTATCGAACAGCTTGACAGATTTAAGAGAGATGACTACTTCGTCTCTCGAACAGATTGCAGATCGTCTATTGTTATCGCGTAGCGATCATAGCATACAAATGCGTGGACATGATGTATGGCGGTGAAAATGCCGTTGGTATGAATCCCAGCCAACCCTCGTCACAACTTCAGGTAAACAGGTATTTGCGCTTTATGCTTGCCTCCCAATGCTTCGGTCGTTGATATAGACAATCCAGTAGAGCAGGAAAAATCAGGAAAAGTACGAGGGTATATAGTTGAACAGACGCATGAAAATAACCAAGAATAGGTGACAAGACGAGGAAGGGTGTGATATCGTGATGTTGGTTCAGTGACACAGTGGATGATCGGTTTATTGAAGGATGACGAGGTCTCCGGATAGAAGTAATAAAGAAGGCATGCAGGTTAAGCTCATGTATATTCAGCGCAGCAGCTCGAAGGTGATGGGTAACAGAGGCGTAGGAATCTGACTCGATCAAGGCAAGAAGGTCTTCCATTTCTTCGCCGATCATTCAGAAGCACTAAACGGGTTTGTCAAGGATCCGGGACCTCTTCCTCAACATGTACCGTGAAGCTCGATTAAGTGAAAAGTATATGCAAGGACCTCGGTTGCCAATTCATCTCTGAGACGTTTCCAAACCAGCAGAAGGCGGGCTAGTCTCGCTTTCGGTGTCATCCAAGCTAAGTTTCCAGAAGATGGTTCTCATGTCGCGTACGTTTTCCCGAAAGTTGTCTCGTGCATGTGTTGTCCTTTCTTCCGTCATCGAGCGAACCTCGCGGATGATCTCGGGGTACCCTTCCTCGTTTGGTAACCACCAGTGGTTGATCTCGGGCAATTGCCAAAGGGCTGCCATGCCTGCACGGAACTTGGGGGGCGTGATGTAGCTGTAAAATAACGTTTTTAGCTATTGCCGGCCAGAAACATATTGCACACCGCACAATGAGGTGAAAAATGCAAAAACGGAGGGAGCAAGAACACTTACCCGTTCTGCTCCATCAGCGCGAATTTTCTTCGGGCCCACATGACATGTTTATGATCCCTGGGCAGAAACATGCTCGCCATTCCAATGCTGTGCTTCCATGCAAGTATGTAACCGTTCTCCTTGTCCGGCCACCTTTCGATTGTCTCTATTATTCGGCACTGCTCTAGGGACAAATGTTCCAGTTCTGCCATGGATGATTGGCGAACGGACAATAGGGATTGGTACTTGAACATTGCTTTTGTTGAAAGGTAGTCGATCCAAGCAAAATTAACCTCCCATAATGGGCCGACATGTAGACTGCCTGGAACGTAAGGGTCGACGAAGTCATCTTCCGTCAACGGGTTTTGATTTGGAAAGCTTGTGACTGTGTACTCTGGATCTGCGAGTGTTTCCAGGATGCTCTTCATCTTCTCCAACAGCCGGTCGAGCTGCTCGTTTTGACCAATGAACTCCTCGATCGGAATCATTCCGCGAGAGAGTTTTGCATACAGAGACGCCATCTCTAGTCCGAATCGGCAATTTATGGACCTAGCCAGTTGGAGCTGCTTCTCAGGGTCTTCTGGGAAATTGGCAGCTTGTTCGGCGTCATATTCTTCTCTAGCGATATACCACTCACGGCCCAGAATCGCCTCGTTTGCGGCCAATATTCCCGCGATCAGATCGAATCGAGCGTACCAAAAGAAGATATTCGCATGGAGCTCGTTGTATTTGACGGATTCTGGCGTCAGGAGTTCGCGCATCAACGAATGAGCGGCCTGATGATGGTCGATGAGATTCACCCAGTCGCCTATGGATTCCTATAATCCGTGAGCATTGGGACGAACCACGTTAGAAGTTTGATACTAGAGAGCAAGCAGGATGGTTCACGTTCATACCTCAAAAGTTGTAAGCGCGAGAATGGTAATGAGCGTCGCTTCAGAATGTGGCTCTCCTGATGCCAATGATTTCCGCAACAACTTCAAGGCCTTGTCGTAGTACTGAAGAAAGGTATAGAGTTTCCCCGTGCCGGTATGTACGCAATGATGGTAAGCAGAGAAACCGACGATTGCATAGAGGAGCGGCTCGTATTGCAGGGCGAATTTGACGATACTGTGATGAACAAACTGATCGGAGGGCGGCCTCATAAAATAATGACGATAGGTCATATGTTCTTGATGAAAAGTAAGGTAAAATCGCAAATCTTCTGGTAGATGTGAGAAGTTGACGGCGCCAAGAGGCTCCTGACTGGACAGGCCAACACTGGCCGACCGCGCACTCATCGACTCCAATCTAGAGGAAGCTTCGGTGGAGGGTGAACTGCCTTCTGTGTTGGAGTGTGTCGTTTCTGGAGCTGTTTGCGTCGTCCTGTGCTTCCTCAGAGACTGCATGCTTTGCTTTGTGAACGGGCTCGGATCGACACTGACTGGGAGTGATGTTGTGGAGGGAGACAGGAGAGTTCCCGATTCAACGCTGCCTTCGTCCACCTCTTCCTCGTCCAGAATCGGCTCCAGCGCGTGAAACTCGTCCGGTTCAACATGGCTCGAAGAGTCACTCCCTTGCGATGGCGGCCGATGGGCTCTGGCCTTGGCACCAGACCGCGACCCTGCCTTGGATGAAGTGCCAGTCGCAGTGGGCGACGGATAGACACAGTCGCGATTACCTTTCCGACATCTCTCACAGATGGGGCGCGTCTCGTCGCATTTGATGCGACGCGAGCGACAGGTGAAGCAACCGCTTCTGGTGCGCTTGTGCTTTTTCTGATCGGAGACAGGATGCGACACAGACGGCTGTTGCTGTTGCTTGGGGGGAACAGAGAAATATGGCGTTGCTGGAGCAGGAATGCCAGGTTGCGGGGGTTGTGGGGGCAGATTGTGCCAAAAAGCTACACTGTCGGGATACTGGCTAGCACCGAAGATAGGATAAGCAGGGATCTTATTCGGGTCCTGGAAGTGCATGTTGCCGGGTAAATAGCCATTCAAGGGGGTTTGGGCCGGGTCGAATGAATGCGCCATGGTTGTGGCCAGACGAATTGCATCCAGGGAGGAACGCAGGTCAGAGCCCCGGATGCCGGCATAAGCTGTGGGGAGATTGACTGGCAGGCCGAAGCAGCCTCTGAAAGGTGAAACTAGGCGAATAGCACCATCCAGAAGGGAGAAGAGCTTTGACAAAGAGAAGGAGGGAAGAGGTGGAATGCAGAGGCTAAAAAAAGTATGAGGGGTTTTGAGGCGGTGCCACAGCGCGATTAGACGCAATTAACAACAAAGTGGCTCTAGCGATGGAATAATGGGTGCAGTAGTATAATATCGTTTGGAAGGAAGAATGGGAAAAATGAAGGACGGGAAGGATGATGGATGGTTCATATGAACGAGATGGATTGGATGATTGACCGGAGGAGCCGCGATGGCGGCGGTGGTGGAAATTGGAAGTGGAAGTTGGTAAGGTAGGCCAGTATTAGCAGCAACTAGCTGTACACAACCTAGGTAGTTAAAAGGGTTAGTCTAGGTAGTACATGTATTGGACGGAGAGTCATTCGATGGCAGGGTTGTCAAATAAAGCTAATGATTGATGATGAGAAAACAAACAAGAAGAGGGAAGCATCCATCGCAGAGATTGATAATAGATTATACACCGTGCCCATGGTTGCTTGTCCCATCCTTCAATTTATCTACCTACCTGGATAGGAGCTAGACTAGATATGCTTGAAGGCGACGGGAGTACTCAAACTTACTTTGGGGCTATCAATCTTAGTCTCTTAGTCTCTTTCTGCGAGCAGCCCACTCACCTCTTTACTTATTACCATTTCACCGTCTCAAAGACCTTTCTTTATTATCAACTGACTACCAGCATACCTCTGAAGTTCTCTAGAGTTAAATCATCTATGATGCTACCTATGATGCTGCAGTAGCCCGGACCATAGATGACTTTCAGAATCTCTGGTCCCGTTGCTGGCCACTCCGGATAGGGCAATGAATCACGCAAGAGAGTCATAAAACTACTTATCCAGGCATAAATGGAATCCAGTAGAGCCTTTCGCTTTTTATTCTTACTTATCTCCAGTTTCAAACTATCAGTTCATGCATATCATCGTGATGAGACAGGCACAATCTACCAGGATGATCTCTTTACTACTAGTAGAACTACCTCTATCAATGGTCTAACTGTCTGAGGATCATCGACTGCACATAAATAGCTACCTTGTTCATAATCAATCATAAGCAGAGACCAAGTATCAAGCGGATATTTGGTGTCGACCAACGGACCAAGGTACTAGAGTCTAGAGTCCGGGGCAGGAAATTAAGTAGCCGCCGATGGCTCTCGGACATCAAGGATCATCCCTGACGTTGTATCTATTATTTTGTTAATTAGCCTGAGTCAATCTATTACACATTTACACTACTTTATTAGTATCATCGTTTTTATTATCAAAACTATCGGATGTTTGACAGCAATTGTCGTGTTCCTGTCTAGATACTCCGCATCACCACTACTATTTATAAAAGATCAGCTATGCCAGATCTTTGTGCCTCGTTCCCAAGACATTTTACTTTCAAACTGCCCTCCAAACTAGGGGGAAAATACTCCGTGGACCCGAACTAGTCGACCCATCCATTGGTGACTAGATCATATTTAGTTTCTTTTCGCTCAACTTTCCTTCCACAAGGATGCAGGATGTGCCTACTGCCTAGAGGAGAGGTACTTTAGTTATATATTCCTTCAGACTTCTACGCAGCACTTTCTCTATCTGAGAAGGCCAATTTTCGTCAGAGTAGACACGCGACTCTAATGCAGCCAGCTCATGAATCATTCATCTCCTTGGCCTCAAAGTCATGGACCTATGGCCCATGGGTCAAGCCCACAGAATACTCCATAATAGATCCACCGGGGCACCGGCATCATTTGAAAGACCGATGTGTGGGGCTCCCACCGATTTAGGCAAACTTTGAGAGCGAGTACTATTTTCATTAGGAGTACTCTCTAGTCTCTACCTCTCTAGTACCTAGACTAGACTGTAGACTACTCAGGGTACTCCGTAAAGACGAAGGCCTTGAGACTGACTCGAGCCCTGTCTTCTGGATCTTGATCCTGGGAAGTCGTGATGAGGATGCCGCGGGAGCTAACAAGTTCTGTGTGACACGCCTTTTGAGTGTACGATGATTCGGTTGTCGGATCCCTTACATCTTGATTCATTATTTTCATTCGGATCCTCCTAAGGCTCCTAGCCAGTTACTCCGTACCTTATCAGTAGTTTATTTGCTATTTGCTAGTACATCCGTACCCGCAACTATGGCCTATATAGGAAGTGCTCCGTGCAGCGAGGGTATTTTAACTGTTACGGATAGTCGATACAGCGTCCCTATTCCCGTCCCGCATTCCCATCCCTGTGCAAATCACCAGAGAGGCTGAGACAGCAGAATTACGATCTCTACCTTTGGTACGGACTACGGAGGACTTAGAAACTAGGTCCAATACGGAGTGCTTCATGCTCCGGACCGTATGAGGGCTCTGAGTCTCTGGCAGCCCCTTTCACTATCTACATGCCAAACTAATGAACCACTATCAGAAGGGCCAAAAGACAAAACGAAGCTACCAGGTGGCCTAGACTAGTGTGCGCACTGTCGAACGTTCGTCCGAGTTGGAGCGGCTTGTTCCGAGTGGGTGGAGCCTGTGTCGAACAGACCACCAGATCGTACGGAGTACGACGGAGCAGATAGTACGTACAGAGTAAAATGGTGGATCTGTGAAAGCGTGCTCCTCTGCTGCAAAGAAATCAAGCTTAGATGGTGGAAATGTTTACAAAGCCCTTGTTAGTCGAGTCCACGTCCACATCTTGAGAGCCACAAAGACCTTGTACATAGGGACGACTTCACCCCGTGAACCATCGTCGTATTTCTTAGCTGCTGATTCGCTGTAAGCTGCTACTCGCTGCCAGGATTTCATCAGTAAGGTTATGCGGCTGTGCGGCACCGACGGATGTTCCTGATCGACGGTCTGGATTCACGACTCTGCTGTAAGCCCGAATCCATGCCTATTCCCCTGTCCTGCCATGAGAAAATGAGCTAACAGATTGAGATAACCATTAAACCCAGTGGGGTCCTACCAGGTTCGAGCCACTTGCAATTCATATCTCTAGTCGTACGGAGTTTCCCTGTCAATTCAGGAAACGCATATCGTACGGCCCTTTATCTACGACGAGCACTGCTGAAAGCAAACTAAGCTTCTGGAAAAGGCCAAATCCGGAAATGAAAGCTGGCATTCAATCAGCACATGGAGATATCGAACTCGGAGATAGGCTAAGGTTTGGGATAGCTTCGATGCCGAGTGGATCCCAGATATCATTTATCCTTTTCAGTTTCAGGCTCAGACCCATATTAGCCGTAAGTCGGCCTTGATAAGGTCCATCTTGATCTTGAGTCTTGAGTCTCTGACCGATTGGGACGTCGTCAGACAGTAAGAGTAGTAGCCACTAGTCTGTCATTATCGAACAAGCCCAATGACCAGGACCATATGCTGGTGAGCCGTTTATATTACAGCCGCCTAGGTTACTAGCACCAGGGGAATACTGGTAGCTGGTAGCTAGTGCCTAGTGTCGACACCGGCTCATGATAATCCCTGTTGTGTAGCCTGTCAGGTCGCACCTTGACACGGTGACTCAAGGATCAAGATTAGCACCATGAATGCAGGGGTAATAGCGCTCAATCCCGACAGTCCCACTGTGGTAGATAGAGTAAGAGCGCACAGACATTGCAGTAGTACTAATGCCCAACGGTCCTCGGCCAGAGGTCAACCACGGTCAATACTACGGAATACGGATGGCATTCTTGTAGAACATGGCATCAGAGGCTTAGTTGTCCGTAACTTTGACAACCGTCATGCCGTGCCGAGTCCGTCGAGTAGCACCTTCAAGTAAAGAATGACGCAAGTGCCGAAGAAGCTGCAGATATTGGTGACCAACTCTAGCCCATAATTCTGTACAGGAAATCCAAGCGCAATGGACGGAGCATCAGGAATATCATCCAAAGCTAAGCCCTTTCTTATGTCATGGTATCTCAATGCTTTTCACACGTGGATCTTTGAAACGTCAGCGAGAGTTTGAACTCGGCAAGGGAACAGAAAAGACGCGGACAAAGTGGCCATACCATTATTTTCAAGGTATCTTTCAAACGTATTCGTGCAAGGTATCATAGTATCATAGCCGTCACCCAATATTTATACATCAATATATTTCGTTTGGAAGCCCCTACGATCCATGATCCAGATCGTCAAATCTCACCGCCGGGCTCTGATTTCGTTGATAGCGAGCTGTACTCCTTCAATTACCACCCCCCACTCAATCTCATGGAACTTCTGCTCAAAGGCGTGTAAATCCTCGTCAACACCCTTGACAAAGGGAATCTCGCGGACGAGAATCGGCTTGCCCATGTCAACCTCCGATATCACATTGTGAATCATGACACCCGTCTTATCGATTTTGCCCTCCAGCCAGGCCGCATGGGCACGTTCAATCGCATTCTGACAGAAACGAAGTCAGCCAGAAGACCCCTCAGGCAAAGACAGAGAAAAAGCAAAGAAAGAGTGTCAGAGTCGACTCACAGCTCCATTAAAAGCCCCCGGCAAAGCAGGATGAAGGTTAATGATCTTCAACTGCTTAGCCTCTAGTGGCTCGAGGAATTTCGGCGATAGCACATGCATGAACCCCAAACAAGCGACCAGGTCCGGCGAGTCGGCGAGCACCAGCCGAGCCAGTTCGGCATCGTACTCCTCCCGTGCTGCCTGTACACCCTCCGGCGTCGCAGGATGCTGCTTCTTGTATTTCACGAGGTTGTGGTACTGAGTCGGAATGTCTGCTCGCCTTGCCCGTTCGAGTCCGTATGCGTCCTTGCGGTTGGAAGTGACTCGCACGATTTTGGCAGGAAGTTGACCTTCGCTGACCTTATCGATTACCGCCTGTAAATTCGAGCCATTGCCGGAAATGAGGACAGTGAGACGGATTGGACTCTCCATCTGGTTTGAGTTCGGGGGGAGTGTATATCTTGTTTCAGGATGTACCCGGGAATCCAGAGCTGACGGAATGGTTTATTCTTCCACAGCACTAACAAATAAAACTGCTGCACCCAGATCCAAGGAATGGAAGACGAATTGACAACTGAGCAGGCGCAAAAACGTCCTTGATTGATCTCGAGGCCCAAGATTTCTACTCCGACCTTTTTCTTGTGCTGATAAGGAGAGCGGGGTTGAAAATGGTCGTGGGCTGACTCAGCGGAGATGCGGGGCAGCATCGTGCTCTTGTGCCTGAGGCCATATACGTATAGTGATTGAATTCCAAAGCGCAGCTTATATTGCGCTAAATGCATCTAGGATAAAATATGTACTTATATTCGGACTTCTGCAACGAGGTATCACCACGACGATTGCATCAATATCTGAAAGCAGAGCCTGAAGGGGGAATAATGCAACAACGCTCTGACCGATCGGAAGATGACAACAAAAGGAATATGTAGTGAGGAGGAATGAAGACTTCCATCATGCCAAGTGACAAAAGCCCATTGCCCATCTAAATTCTAATAAGACACAATAGGAATTGATCAGAGCATAAAGAGCCAATCGATGAGCAGCGCGAGGGGGGTAGTCGTGAGAGATATCAAAAAGGGCTAAAAAAAAAAAGATTTCACATCCAGTCGTCATACTATAAGCCACACACCTATGCCAACTCTGGGATAATTCGAATGTTCGAGAGAAGTCGATAAACCTAAAGTCCAACGAAGGAAATAGTGAAAGACGAGTCATTGGCGTTGTTTAGCGTATAGGTTCGAACGAAACCAGCGAGACAGGTTTAAGCAGCCGCTGCATTTTGCGTGTCAGATACGGGTGTGTTGTTCGTCTTCTCCGTCACACCCTGGCCTCTACAGAGAGGGCAAGAATTCCGACCCGTGGTCAACCACTATGACACAAATAGTTAGTCCAAGCACTTTCGATAGACGGACGTACGCGCAGATGGGCAACGAACCTGATCAATGCAATCACGATGAAAGACGTGCTTGCACTTTGTCAATTGCCTGAGCTCTTCCGCGGCTTCGTAGTCACTGAGACAAATCAGACAACGTTCGCCGTCGGGGATTTGAATTGCGCCAGCGCCATCCAAAGCCTCTGCGACGAGCGATCCCGCAAGCTCTACAAGTCGATATAGCCCTCCAGCAAGATTAATGTCGTCCTGGGTGGCAACGGGCGGCTTCACGGGTCCAAGAAGCGACGAAAGGAGAATCATGTCTTCGTAGGTGGGGTTCTATAAGTTGCATTAGCTTTAGTTCTCGGGACATGCCAAGAAAAGAACTTACATCAGTAAAGAGACTAGGTGTTGCAAACGCAGGATGGTTCTCAGAAAGGTTGGTTCCCACGACATAAATCAGCCAGCTTCTGCCCGCAGGAGTGGGAGTGTCAGGTTCCACAACACCATTGCGTCGAACAGCGCCAGAGCCTAGCTCACGATGACGAGCATACTCAGAGTCACTGCGCCGCCGTTGATGTGACGCCTGGATCGGGACCCTGTCTGCAGTGGATTCAGGCGCAGGCTCAACTGACGGTTGCATCAACGGATGTTCATCAACTTGAGGCAAGGGGTTTGAAGGCAATGCTGAGGCAGATGACAGTCTCCGGTTGGGTGTTGATGCGCCTGAAGATACCGCAGATAAGCCTGGCTCAGCAGGTGTCGATGGAGGCGGATGGGGACCTGGAGGACTCTCCGAGAGAGTCGAAGGAAGTGACGGGAACGGAACGCGAGTCCCAGCGTCAGAAAATCTTCGCGCGCTTCGGAGGCCATGGGGTGAGGCTTCAATGTTCGTCGAAGGGCTAGGGGCACCGAGTTGTTGTCGATTAGGTACGAATCGTGACCGATTATCAGCAAGAGGGACTGTGGGACCGTTGTCCTGACCTCGTGGTGGATTCGCCGGCGCCAGGAATGGTAGCCGCAACAATGCGTCCAAGCCTGGTGCGGCATTCGACTGTGGATCGCCAAACGGCCCACTGCCTGCGGGAACAGATCGAACGCCTACAACTACCAAGGTGACGGTGCGGCCTTCGTTATCACCGGCGGGATTGTCAACGTCCATGCCATCGCCACGACTACCGGCAGAATCCGGTTCTGTAGTTGTGTGATTTGAAGAAGCCGCAGGACTCGGATTGTCTGAGTTGGCAAATCTAAAAACCCGTAGAAAGTTGACGGGCTGGGGAGGGCTGTTTTCTCCTGAAGCACTTGCAGTGTCACTCGAGGCTGTCTGTGCTGATGTGGCATGCTGTAAACTTTGGATGAAGTTTTCCAGCGACCCTTCTAGGCCATCATTGCCCAAAGACTGGATGTTGGGCAGTACTGGGCCCGCCGCGCCAGAGAGCTGGGCAGCAATCGCAGCCGCAGCCAATTGCAGAACCCGTGAAAGAGGAGTGTGCTCATCACGCCGAAGAACTCTGGACGGCCTTGCACGTAAGAGTCCCGGTAATTGACGTGAAGTTGAGGCGTTTTGAGCGGATTGCGAAAAGAGGGGCGGCATCGGCGGATTGCCACCCACTGCAGGTTCCACAGAATCAAGTTCATGAGCGTGATCGAAATCCATGCTAGTGTCCATGGCACTCAATGGTGGTAGACGAATGTCGGGATGGTCACCTAGGCCCTCCCGCAAATGTGGGTGTTCTGTCATCTCAGGATCTGCGCTGGACGGGTGGCCAAACATCTGCGTGATGGGGGCGGATAATGAATTGCGAACGCGGTTCAGTCGGGCACTGCGACGCCAGGATCCTCTGGCAGGTTGTGTGGCCTGTTCTGATGCTGAGTCCAAGTATGCCGAGCTGGTGGACGTATCAGGAGTCAAGGACGGATCACTGCGTGGAATAAAATAGGGTACCCTGATCAATCGCCGCCTGGGGATGCTTCTCGAGCTGAGCGAGCTGAAAGGACTAAAGCGACTGCTGCTGTGAGACTCCGATCTCGGGACTGATCTTGCAACGATTCCATGCCTGTGAGCCTGTCCCTCTGCCGGGGTTTCCTCTTCACTATTAAGAAGGCCACGGATAACTGAATTCGGTAAAATCCTGGAACCTAATCTCGACATGGTCGACTGACGTCGAGCGGCCATACGCGCAAGTATCGCAGAGCGATACTCTTGCTGATCCGGCTCGTACCGGGAACCTTCTTCCTCGTGTATGCTCTCCATCCTCGTCAACTGAGGCTGCTCAGTAGGTAAAGGACTTGTTGCCTGCCATGTCCCCGCCTCCGGATTGTCTTGAGCTGAATGAGAAGTATGGAGAATGCCGCCATTCTGTTCTGCTCCTGATGGGAGCGCGGCATCCTGGGCCTGATCAGAGTTCCGCCTGTGATTCATGTCTTCATCGAGATTGAGTCGGTCACGGTCGGTGCGGAGGAAGGTGGATTGATCTGAGGAAGTAGTGTGGCGTTGATTCCTTTGCGTAGAAGAGTTCTGTCCCATAGTCACGAAGATGTGAGAATGGGAAGTGGCGATGATTGTTTATAAACTGTGGATTGCCATGGAAGGACGGATGACTAAAGAGAACCCAACATTAGTCAGATGGACAACAGCAGTGATAGAGGACTGACCTTTAAGCCATACCATACGCAAGCTGAGAGCACAGATTCTTGTAAGAGGGAACTCTGAAGGTTTCAGGAAGCTTTGTCGTCACCAACAAAAGGGGGATTTCTCCGACGTGTCAGCAGTCCAAGGCTGCAGCCCGCCAGAGGTCGGACACCAAAGGGAGCGACGATCGTAAAGGACAAGGAGTGTATCTAGACAGTAGCAGAACTTAAGAGCAATTGTGGCAAGGTTCGAACTAGAGAAGTTGAGCGAGGGACGACTCGTTGGTGGGACTTAAATGGGATTCCAGCCCGTGAATTGGCGATAACACGATCCTCCTGAGAGTTAAAGAAATGGGTGTGGAGGTTGATACGAAATGGATGAGGATGTGAATGAAATCAAGTACGGTGGCGGACAGGTTGAAAGATTTCAACCAGAGACAGAAGCAGATTATGTTCACTGGCAATCAAAGACCAGATGGAGTATATTGATGCTCGTACTGTTGAAGACTGTTGACGGTGATGACGATGATAATGGTGGGACGCCGACCATAGACAGGAATCGAAGATGATAGGCAGGGAGTCGATCTCTTTAGGTCGTCTTGGGACTCTGCAAGCTATGAGCCAGAGTCCAGACACTAACTACTCTCGTCCCAAGTTAGTTGGTTATCACTGTTCAGTAGTAGTAGTGTCCGTTTGTTGTCTGTTGATCTCGTCGTTCGTCATCCAACGGTCCAAGCCTCCAACAGTCCAACAGCGCTTGGGTGTGATTCCGGCGGATTCCAGTTTGGTGGATTAATCAAGTCGGCTTGCAGCAGGTGATTCGTCTGTTTCCGATTTAGGCCTTGTGGGGCCTTAGGCTCACCAGCCGGTATCCGTACTTACTCCGTAGTAGTGAAGGATTCAAATAGCGCCTCATGAATTTCCAGAACAGGCACCTCCAAAGATGTTGCTATTTTGAGTGGGTATTTATTATTGAAGCAAAGTATACAAGCATAATGGTTCATTGCTATTTTCAGGATCATTGCTTTGGTGTGCTTGATGCTTTGAAGCTTTCGACTGCTCCAGTTGGAGGCTAATATGTCCTCTGTCTGAGAAAGACAGCTTTGATCTAAGCAGACGCAGAGGGAGGACGTTACCGAAAGGGAGAAAGCCACCACCTTCTTACACTTGTACAGGGTTCAGCATTTATCATGGCGTTCGTTCCTTCGGCATCTGCTTTCTCTTTGCCTCTTTCATCATGGCAGCAACCCGCCAGCGTGCGGGTAGCTCGCTATGAGTCCAGAAAGCGCAAGAAACATTCTGATGGCTGGGCCGACGACAATGGAGATGGTGAAGGAGAAACGACGGATGCCGCTTCGGAAATAGCGCCTACTGCTCCGTCGCTAACATTGTCTCCTGAGGAAGCCCATCAATATCGTGTTGCTGGCCTTTCATTCGACCAAGAATTACCTGGAGGCCTCTTCCCTCATGCTCCTGCTAAGAGCGGGTCTACTAAGAAGGAGAACCGTGGCGATATCTTGAAAAGTCTCTCTTCCTTGTCTCCTCCAATATATCCTCCACAATCCAGTGCCTATCAGGGCAACCTTCGACTGCAACATTTAGCCGTCATCACTTCCATTCTGCACCGCTGTCTTCTGCAGGGTGACTACATCCGCGCCGGAAGAGCCTGGGGGTTAATACTTCGCGAAGAATTTGCTGGTTCTCCTATCGATGTTCGCACTGACGGCAGATGGGGCATTGGCGCTGAGATCCTGCTTCGACGTGGCCGCCAGGTAGCAGAAACTGCACCAGGGATTCAGCCGAATGGTGACGGACGCGAAGGCAGGGGGCATGTTTCAAAGCCATACTTTACACGGAAGGGGTTTGAAGATGCTAAGCACTATTACGAGAGGCTTATTGTTCAACACCCGTACCGCAAATCCGCTCCCGACGCTATCAGTTCCTTGCATTTTTACCCGGCAATGTTTGGTCTGTGGGTATATGTTACCCAAGAGGAGAGTAATTCTGCCCGAGAAGAGATTCACAGTGGCCATGAAGACTCACCTGGAGAATTTTCGGAAGATGAAGAATTAGAGCAGGAGTTTGACGTCGGAGCCGGATCCAAGCACAGAAGGCATCATCTTATTACGAGCGTACGAGCGCGGGAACTCGAAGAAGCACAGCAGATTGCGGCCAGGATGGATGAGATACTCGTCTCACCCCCGTACTCGGATTCCCCTGAGCTGTTGGAGCTCAGGGGTATGGTATCACTTTGGATCGGCGATCTCTTTGTGTCATGTGTCCCACACCAAGAGAAGGATGAATATGACATTGATGATCACAGTTCTATGAAACAGGATGCCGACGATCTACATGACTCTATTCAAGCCAGACGTGAGCGACGGCTTGCAATGGAAAAAAGACAGTCGGAAATTCTCAAATCAAGAGAATTCTTTGAGAAGGCAAGGCAGCATGGCAGGAGTGTGGCGTCCACATTGGAACACTTTCACATTGATGACAATGCTTCGTTGGGTTCATCTGGCATGGGGTTTTAGAAGATCTCACTTACTTTGCGCTTGGTTCATGAATGGGGATGACTTGTATGTAAATAGCTTAACAATTGTACATTACATATAAACCTCATCAACATGAACACCCGTCAAGTCTCTCAACCTAGCAAGCAACCTTCAAGCTATCTTCCTCATTGGTGTTATCTAGCTGCTTATCACCACGTGACTTCGTGAGTATCAGTCTGGCGCGCCGTGGAAATAACGCGTTTGGAATCTGCTCGGGCAGCCAGAATTTAGACATTGACGCTGAGGATTGACAATCTACCGCTTTCCAGGCAAATTACTGGCATATTTCATATTATTCCAACTGCGAATGGACAGTCAGAGAGCTTAAGATTGTATGCCCACCATCGGTGCTTCCGAAGCCTTTGATCTGAGTAACCATGGGGGTGGGGGACTATGTCCATTCCAAGGAGGCTGGTCCACCTCGTCAATCCAAGGCTGATGCACCGAATCAGTCGCGGCGGCAATTAGCGCAACAGGCGAGAGTTGAGGTTCCACAGACTCAGCTTGTTGCTCCCGTGCCTGTGGGAATGAATGGAAGAGCACAATTGGATGCATACGGGGGAGTGACATTTCCAGAGTCGTCGCAGGCAGCCCATGAAAGTGGCGTGCACCGGGACATGTTTGACACAGATGTTGAGGGGATCGATGACTCAACTGTCGCTGGAACAAGCGTGGTCGATGTCGAAGAAATTCAACGACCGCCACAGCAGCAACATCACTTGCCGCCAGTTCAGAGTGTGCAGTATCAGGAGCCGGAAGGGAAGACTCTCCATCAATTCCGTCACGGACGTCGTCCGTATTCATCGAACTGGTATGAGAACTTGGGAGACAAAGCGATGAAGACTGCGGGCTTTGAATCAGATGATGCCGATGCCGACGATGATACCAGCCAAATGACGTCCGTCGCGGGCGACGACAAAGCTGAAGATAACAACGACTGGTACATTTCTCATGGACACCGTCATGCCGAGGAGCCTCTAAGCAAACGTCTAGAAGGATTCTGGAGTGCGAGTAAACGAAAACCTACTAAGCCCGGCCATCAGACGCAGGGGGAATCGGCCAAGTTCTCTACGTTTTCATCAGCAAACGCAGGCCGGAGAATTGTCCTCCCTCGCAGTATGACAGCAACTCCGAGGACGCGTTTCAGCCCACCAAAGCCGTCCCTCCTTGACAAGCTGGAAATCTCTCCAACTCGGCGCGCCACCGGCCCAAGACCGCAACCTCAGAGAAAAGACAGCATTACCCGATTCCACTCCCATGGAACAGAGGGAGACACAGAGCTATTCGCAGATGATCACGAAAAAGGGGACAGCGAACCATCCATAACTGCGTTCGACATTACCCATTTCGACGATCTCGACGACGACCTGACGATCCGCGATCCTTTCTCTAGACGTGCTTCGGTCAAGCGCATAAACTCAGATACGACCCAGACAAAGAAGCGAACCCTAGAAGCAGACTATCCCCCTGAAGTTCTGTCCAAGAAGAATTTTGAAGAACTCCAGGCTGAGCCGTTTGATTTCGATCCCGCCACTGCACGAGCCACCGCTACCTTGAATCCATCACAGGATCCATCTGGATCCACAGAAGAACACAGAGTCTCTTTGCTCATGAAACTATCCAAAGAGGACCGCCAAACATACCTTTCGAATTTAACCATCGATGAATGGGAAGACTGCGGCGGTCAGTTGCTTGAGCAATTCTCCAAGCTACTTTCGGAAATGAAGGACCTGCGCCGGGCTCGACGGAGGACGGCTGCTATATTCGAAGCGGAAATAAAGAGACGACATGATGCTATTCAGGAGGAAAGTTCTGAGTTAGACATGAAGTTGAATGAAATGAAGACCGGCGGTGCAGAGGTGCTGCGCGGTCGTACTCCGTGAAGCACATATCTTACATATCAACGCAGCAATTCTATCAACCCTGGTGGTTGAAGAGAGCTTCATAATGACACCGGCTGCTGCTCTTATTTCTCTTTATTTCACCTAGTTTGACCATCATCTTACGAAATCTGCTTGAGATGGGATCCTGAGGTTCGGTTTTTACGCTTTAGAAGGCATATGCTAATAGCATCATTATACCCTTGTGTTATTGAATTATTGACTGATGAATATGTTTCCTCTCCTATCAGTCCTTCGAATTGCGTCAAAATTGTACTCGCTAACTCCCGATAATGCTACCCTCCATGAAATGACTCTAAGGCTTATGTTTCCACAGCCTGAAAATGAACGCCATCTGCAATCTATCATATCCTGTCACAAACGCCGTGAAATGGAACAAACAAAGAGAGAGAGACATAGGAATGCCGGCAAGTGGCAGAGAAACAAGCACAGGTTAATTCGATTCCGAAACCTGCCTTAATAAGGCTGCTGCGAGTCGTTTGTAGTCTTCGAGTAAAACGGATACATCGCCTATTGTCAGTTCGTTGGCATGTTGCGTTTGAAGAAATCTTTGAATAGGCGGATCGATCTTAGACGGGTTAACGCTGTTATTTCTGGAGATTTCTCGAGAAGAAGGTGAAGACTTCGTCTTTTCTGGAGAAAGTGTGGCGAAATTTCCCGCCGAGTCAGGCGTGCTGCGCCCGAAGTTTCGTATCATCCCTGGAATGTGATTCAGCGGATTGAGGCTGTTTCCGAAGTTTCTCATTGACTCTAGAGGGGTGGTAGGCAAAGGGTTTGTTTGAGAGGCAACTGGCGAAGGTTCGTCCTTTAGCGAACCCGCGGTGGCAGTGGCCATTTTCGAGCTGGACTGCGTCCTCACACTGTCCGTGCTGCGATCACGAGGGGTCCTGTGCCCACTGACTAGACCCATGAAAGCATCTTCCGCCTTTGAGCCGATTCGCCGCAGTGGGGGTCGATCGTCTCTCACTGCAATATCCCGAGAGACCTCATCAGCCGAAGGGGGAGAGGTGACTAGACGACGAGCTTCTGCTAACGTCTTCGGCAAGATTGGGTTGCCGCCGTCTTTGGCGGATAGTTGGCTGGATTGCAGCTCCTTGAGACGGCCGAACAGAAAGTTGAAGCTGCTGTCCAGCGTCGCGCTAATATTCTTCAACCCCTGATCGGCGGTGTTGCGAACAGCATCGTTGGCAGCACCAAGCACTTTCGCCGGAGGTTGGAACAAATTGTTCAGACGAGGTTGTTGAGGTGTCGCGGGTGGCTGTTGCTTATGTAGTCTTTCCGTAGCATCTTCTTTGGCATCGGATTTGGAGATCTCCGTAGAATCGTCCGCTTTCGTAACAGCAGACACGGGAGCCTTGTCCGTCCGGTGAGAGGTGTCAAGGCTGTCAGAAGTAAGTGTGGTCTCGTTGCTCAGTTGAAGTTTTCCTTCTCGCGTTTCGTCCGCGCGTAGCTCCGATAATTCTACATTTTCCAGGAAACTGATGGCAGCTTCAAGGTTTGTTAAGCAGTAAGCTGTCTCACCATCGATTTTGTTTGACGACCGAAACCGCTGTATGAAGAGAAGATTACTGATGATGTTAATACCTTCTGGCGGGCAAGTGATAAGCGTATAGATCAAGGTGGGTAGGATCTCATCAGCCGAGGAGGACGAAGGAAGGAGCTTTGTCAATGCATCAACGATAGCCTTGTGTGCGCCAGCCAGATGCTGAAGCTTTCCCAAAGGATATTTCGCTTCGTCCATTCTTGCCAGACATTCACGGGCAACGGAGAGGTACTGATCCGCCTCTTTCTGATCCTCTCCATTAATAGTGGCCATGTCAATGTCAATCCCGAGGTCCTTCAGATTTATCCCAACCAAGAGTAACGCTGCTGTTTTTGAACGCAACTTCTCATCCCGAACTTCATCCAATGTGCTCTTATGCCTCCAGATTTTGTCATACACACTTTCACAAGCTCTTCGCTCAATAGCTTCTTCCAGGGCAGCCCCTTTAGAGGCGAGTGACTTTCGAGCCTTCCGCCGTTCAGCAACTTCTGAAGCTGTCAGCATCTGCCGGCTCGACGAAACATTGTCTGAATCTCTAAATGCTGATTTAGACTGGCCGAACCCCCGAGAAGCACGGGGTGGGGGAAGGTTAGGAGAAGGATCACGGTTTATTCGAGACGCAAGCGCTGATATATGAGTAGCAATGTGCGTTTCAGCGCGAACGTAGAAGTCTTGGAAGCGCTGAGATATCTTCTCGATGGTCGGCGGAGAGGAGTGTACCTTGGCACCCAACGAGTTAACGAACCTAGCGAGCAAAGATGTTAACGCTTGAGCAACTTGTGAATAGAATAGTCTCACCTACCGGTCAGTTAGGCTCATCAATTCAATTGGTAGCTCCTCTGGTTGATCCAGCAGGCCCCGAGACAGAACAGAGACCTCTTCGCCCTGTTGCCCATCATCTGCTGCTTCCGATTCCGAAGAACCTCTCTTCTCAAACAAGTCCGGACCATGATCTTGCTCATCATCCTCTATTGACAATGGAAGAGGGAGCGCGGTCGAGTCCACTGACTCTGGAATTGCTACCGACTGAACAGTCTTCGCCCTGGTGCGGGCAAAGGAGCTCGATTCCGGGTTGTCCATTCGCGGAAATGATCGAGCAGTATGGAGACGAGGCTTCGCAGCGTCATTGACCGAAGAATGCGACGACATGTCTCTTCGAAGTATGCACTCTGCGCTTTTTATTACTGAAGGCTAGTATTTGCCTCGCAGTCCAGCTGATCGGCTCACGCAGATGGGGTAATACCTGCGTCTCCGGGACAAAATGGATCAGCGGGTGATAGGGACAGATTTTGAGATCCAGCAAGAGAACAAACAAAGAACTGAGATAAGGAGCAAGGCAGCAAACAATTGAAGGTATCAACTAGTACCAACAGACATATTACAAGCCAATAAACTTTCAACAATAACAGCGTTGTAGTAGAGTGTATGTAGCCTGGAGAGGCTGATGATTACCGCTTTGGGGAGTCCCCACAGATGGTGTCACGCGTTTTTGTTATCACGTGCGATATCAGCTGTCTATCTCCGGAACTGCGTCACCGGCCCAGCGATAAGTCATCGCCGCCGATAGGCATCTGTACGACGGTGATTGCCCCCTCGAGTCATCCTCAAGCTGCCCTTGGATATCGACCTTCATCATGAAAAGCAGCCGGAGAAGGACTAAGCGACACGTCTTGCAAGATATGAGTATATCGGGTCTTCTCTTATCTGTTGCCCTACTTCCGACCGTCCTCGCTGCTCCCGAGCATGTATACTTCGACCCTCCACCGTCCGGTTCACCCTTCCTTGGCCCCCAGGTCCCTCTGACAGGCTCTCCAGCCGTTACAGGCACTCATGAGTTTGTAGGTTTTATACTCGTATATCTTAGATGCAAACACTGATTGTTCTGATCCGACAGACGCTTCGCCACATATATCAACGAGGTACTCATGACCAACCCGATCTTCACAGGAGGCTCGATATCAAACCGCACACACGCCTTTGGGCTGTTTCGGACGATGGCCTCGAGAAGGAGCTTGTCACATTTGATACTCCTCTCGTTGCTTCATCAAGCCCTCTTACCATTCAACGCCTTGCGGACCGCCGGCTTTCGGTCATTGAAGGATACCTGGCGGCTACGAGGTCAAGCGGGGAGGCGGTCGCTCTGTCGCCGTCAGAGTGGGTGATGGATACATTGGCTGGTCCAAATGTCACAGATAAAGAAAGCGTTCTCACGTTTGCAAAGATGACGGCGAACGACTATATTGAGGTACCTGGCACCGAGGACTGGCACTATATTCACGGCCATTTCAACTATTCGTCAAGCTTTGGGTGGCAGACGGACGGATTGAGGGGCCACATATATGCTGATAAGACGAACAGCACTATCGTCATATCCTTGAAAGGAACTTCCCCGGCGCTGTTTGATGGTGCCGGCACAACCACAAACGATAAAATCAACGATAATCTGTTCTTCAGCTGTTGCTGTGGGCAGGGTGGCTCGTACCTTTGGCGACAGGTCTGTGACTGTCAACAATCAGCATTTACAGCCAACTTGACTTGTATCGTTGAGGCCATGAACGATGAAAACAGATATTACAGGGCCGCGATCGACCTTTACTCGAATGTGACAGAGATGTATCCAGGCGCAAATGTGTGGTTGACAGGCCATTCTCTTGGTGGTGCGATGTCCAGTCTCCTTGGCCTTACCTTTGGACTACCTGTCGTGACATTCGAGGCTGTCCCTGAAGCCTTGCCTGCGGCTCGCTTGGGTCTACCAAGTCCGCCGGGTCACGATCCCAGGCTTCCTCAGTCGCGACAATACACTGGAGCCTATCATTTTGGACACACGGCCGACCCGGTATATATGGGAACGTGCAACGGAGTTGGTTCTATTTGTACATGGGGTGGGTATGCGATGGAGTCCGCATGCCATACCGGCCAAATGTGCGTTTACGATACCGTTGAAGATAAGGGGTGGCGTGTTGCACTTGCAACCCACCGTATCAGGGCCGTGATCTCTGACGTCCTCGAGGTATATGAAGATCTCCCTCCTTGCGCGCCTGAGGAGGAGTGTTATGATTGCGAGTTGTGGAAGTTCTTCAAAAGCAATGGGTCTGAAATCACGACAACTTCGACTACTACCACTACCACCGCTCCTACCACAACCCGGACGTCGACATGCAAGACACCTGGCTGGTGGGGCTGCTTGGATGAAAGCACGACCACGACGACCACCACGACCACCACTACGTCCACGACCACGTCGACGTCAACATGTAAAACTCCAGGGTGGTTCGGCTGCAAAGATCCGACCACAACGACAGAGGCAACTCCCGCCCCATCTGTCACAACCACCATACCAACCTCAACTACATACCCAACTTCATCTACCTCCACATGCGAGGATCCTGGATGGTTCGGTTGCCGCGATCTCACCAGCACGACAGCATCCATCACATCGTCACCTTCCACAACATCCACCTGCGATGATCCGGGTTTCTTCTGGGGTTGCCATGACAAGTCAACAACGGCAACTCATCGCATCACGTCCGGGCCGAGTGCACCATACTCCACCACTTCCCCTACGAACAAACACACATGTACCTCCAGTGTCTTCTTTGGTTTGATTTGTGTTGGGTCGACCGGCACCGAACTACGCTAGACTTCACTTCACCATCAACGTTCGACAAGGATGTAGTTGTAAATCGACTCATCCTACCCACATTTGCATAAACTTCATGATGACCGTATACGAGCGACTCATTTTGGCTTGATTCTTTGGTTCTCTTTTGGCGCGGTGTCTTGAAGGCGTTCTGCGTTAGTGATTCCTGATCATTTGTTTTTTGGGACTGGTCAAGCTACTGGTTACATCTTGATCTTCTTGCCGTCGGTGTGAGCCGTTTTCTTTCCCCTTGGAAACTATCCTCTCAATGTAGAGAAATTGGAATTTAGATGAATTTAGATACGATTTGTTATTGGGATATACTCGGATTAGTTTATCAGTAGATGTGGTCTTATGAGTCTGAATAAAGTTCATATATCTGATTGAAGTTATTTACTCTCACTCTCTAAATTGCCTTGATTCAACCCACCGGTCTGGCAACAAAATGGTATGTCTAATGTCTATACCGAATCGGTGACGGTAGTAGCAAACGCGCTCGCGTAGTGGCTCAGCAAGAAATCTACCTTGAACGGGCCGCCAAAGTCCAAGATCAGTTGATAGAGCCGATTCGAGTACAGAGACCAGATACTGACTGAGTCAGACTACCCGAGGTATTACGCGATGAATGGAAACATTCACGAGGCGGCTATCCAGGGCTTCACAGGTATCTTACATCTCGGTCGAGCGATTCCGTAGTTGAAGCCTGGCAAGAGGTTTTGTCTCGGTCGAGCGATTCCGTACTTGAAGCTTGGCAAGAGGTTCTGGATTGATTGATATCAACTAATTACACCAGTAGGTCGTTTCCAGGCACTGGCGAGAGACTGATTGGTCGACGACAGCTTCGAGACCGTTGAAATTGACTTTGCTTGCCATGTGGCGTAGCTATCAAACGCCGTGGTTGGGCAAACAGCCATTGATTGCAGTGATCATTATTGGTGCGGAGCAGAGGAGACGATGACTTGCGGAAATCTATTGATCGTCTTGACAATGCTTTGATCCCAGTCTGATATTGGAGAGGCCGAGTGAGTCTAACGATAAGTTCGACGTGAGATGGACGTTGGATTCCAGCCTTCCGGGTCAGCTCTAGACAGGCCTCGATGTGCACTTTACATAAATCATGATGGACAGTTTGTGGGGTACATTAGCATATCCCTTACATGTGCCTCTCGTGGTTTTGCCAGAAATTGGGGGAGACGATCAGCTATCTGCAGATGTTGGACGTTGTTGATATCCAGCGGCCGTACAAAACTCACCACGGATTCCGGTTTCCGACGCTCAGAAACCGAGATGCCTCGTTTTCTACGTTCTGAAGCCCGTTTCTTGGGATTTTTCGGTGCTGGCCATTTACACGACAGGTGGAAGAAAGCATATTTCCAATCTCGAAACTTGATTCGGTGGTTGATGCTTGGAAAGCTGCTTGTGGTGATGCTGAAGGCGCATTCCTGACCTCCGCAGATCGACTGTCAGAATGCGGGACATGCTTTCCCCACGCTACCTTAGGTTTGTGGAGTCTGGGGTTGGAAAGGATCTAATTTATGCTTTCGGATTCTAGCCAGAAGATGAGAAGATGGAAGACCTCATTGTCACTGTCCTGGCTGGTTGATGCGAATGTGCTGGTGATGAGACTCGGTCGGGAGAAGGGGCGGGATAGCATCAACGACCAGCCTCTACAACAGAGACAGGGAAGAAACAAGCTTAAAGCCCTAAGTCGGCCTCGAAGCCAGAAGCCAGAAGCCAGAAGCCTCCAACCAAACAGCCAAGATATCGCAATCCTACAGTATTCTCCTAGAAGCTTCGAGCGCATCCCATTCACCATGCTCAGCTACACTAACCGGCTACCCTACCCGCTCCGGAAACCAAAATCAAAATCTTCATCCTTCGTTTCCCTCTGTTCCCCGCAAAAAAAACAAATCCTCGTGTCTCGTCCTCCCCCAGCCAATATCCATTGACCCATTCTCCCGCCCTGAAATTCTATTTGCTTCTAGTTCCAACCCTAACTGAGCTGAGAGAAAACAACAGAAGATCCCCAACCTTTTTAGAGAGGTAGATACTAATCACAAGATCACGATACTACCTTCAAGCCGGTTCCTGAGCTCGAGGTGGGGTTTTCTTCTTTCACTCCTCCCCGAGGGTTTAAATTCAGCGAGCGTCCCTCGTTTTTCTCGCTTGTCTATTCTCCTTCCCCTACATGTTACCTTGACACGGATCATTCATTCTCTGGTCATTCTAGACCGTTGTGGTCCCATTGTACAATTCATTGACAACCACCTTGTACACCTTTCGGTTCCGCTGTCAAGGTCGTCAATTGCGCTCCATCATGGCTTCCGAAAAGGCGCAGGATGCTATTGGGCCAGCGGGGGCGTTCGACCCTCGCCGTGATTCCACAGGGTCTGCAGGCACGGCGGCCAAGATCATTCACAATGCCAGAGCGGCGACGGAGAAGGAGCATCGCATGTCGCTCTGGGAAGGCATCAAAACCTACCCCAAAGCCGTCGGGTGGAGCTTGCTGATCTCCACCTGTATTGCCATGGAGGGCTACGATATCAGTCTTGTCAACAATTTCTATGCTTTCCCGCAGTTCAATCGCAAGTACGGTGAGCTCACGGCAAAGGGGGAATACCAAGTGCCGGCTAGGGTAAGTTCTCCGCCCACCTATCCTCCTTTTCTGCGATATGTGTGCTGAGTTGTCGTTGTATAGTGGCAAGCAGGTCTTAGCAACGGCGCCGCGGTTGGAGAGATTATCGGTCTCTTCCTCAATGGTTGGGCTTCAGAACGTTTCGGATACCGCTATACTCTCATTACCTGTCTCATCTTGATCACCGCTTTCACTGCCATCTTTTTCACGGCGCCGAACGTACAGGCTCTACTTGCGGCCGAAATCCTCTGTGGTGTTCCGTGGGGTGTTTTCCAGACTCTCACAATCACGTATGCCTCAGAAGTGTGCCCCGTGGCTCTGCGCGGCTACCTAACCACCTATGTCAACTTTTGCTGGGGGCTTGGACAATTGATTGGTATTGGAGTGATCAGATCAATGATCGATCGTCACGATGAGTGGGCGTACCGCATTCCCTACGGCTTGCAATGGATGTGGCCTGCGCCGTTGCTCCTTGGGATCCTCCTGGCCCCGGAATCGCCATGGTGGCTTGTGCGCAAGGGCAGGACCCAGGAGGCTAAGAAGTCATTGTTGCGATTGACCACTGTGCAGGAGGACTTCGATGCTGATGAGACCATTGCCATGATGGTTCATACGACTGCACTGGAAGAGAAGATCACCCAGGGTGCCAGCTACCTCGACTGTTTCAAGGGCACTGACCTGCGCCGAACGGAGATTGTCTGCATGGTATGGGCTATGCAGAACTTGAGCGGCAACTCCTTTTCGAATTACTCTACCTACTTCCTCGAACAGGCCGGTCTGGATGCGTCAAAGGCCTATGAGTTCGCCATGGGCCAGTACGGCATCAACATGGCGGGAGTCTTCGGCGCATGGTTTCTCATGACAATGGGCGTTGGACGCAGAACGCTGTACCTCTGCGGTCTCTGCGGTCTCTGCGTCATGCTCCTCGCCATGGGCTTCCTCGGTCTGGTACCAGAGTCCCACCGGCACCAGGCATCTCTCGCCACTGGTTCTATGATGATTTGCTGGGCCCTGGTCTACCAACTGACGGTGGGAACGGTAGCCTACTCTCTCGTTGCCGAGCTCTCCACCCGCCGACTGCAGATCAAGACCGTCGTCCTCGGCCGCAACCTGTACAACGTCGTGGGTATCATCTGCGGCGTCTTCACGCCATACATGCTGAATCCCGGAGCTTGGGACTGGGGCAACTACACCGGCTTCTTCTGGGGAGGAATCTGCTTCCTCTGCATCATCTACACTTACTTCCGGGTCCCTGAGCCCAGAGGTCGATCGTTCGCTGAGCTGGACCTTCTGTTCGAGCGCAAGGTCAGCGCAAGGAAGTTCTCCAGCACGCAGGTGGATGTCTTTGATGAGACTGTCGAAAGCCACGTGGTGAGCAACTACCATGTGCAACAGATGGCCGGGGTCGGTGTGACCCTGACCGTGTGACGCCGTCGGAGAAGCGAGCGGCGGAGACAACGGTTGCTGCATGATTGATGAAATTGAGTTGCCTTTCGGCTTTTGGGGAGATATCCTGACATGATGTACTGTACATAATCGTATTCACGCAATACAGCTGACGCTTCTAATGCCATGTGCCAGTTCAGTTATATGTAATGCATAGTCACTAAATAGGAAACTGCAGATCTTCTTTTCGTTAATCACTTGATAAATGTCAAGGCCCTTGCACATGCAATTTCTACTCATGAGACCACTCAGGCTTCTTCTTCTCGGCAAACGCAGTCATTCCTGTCCATAGTCAGTCAACCAACCTCCTAGCAACTCAATTGCAAATAGACTCACCAATCTTCTGATCCTTGCTTCCAAACAAGCCATGGAACAACCGCCTCTCATACTCCACTCCCTCCCTGAGCGAAAGCTCCTGACTCTTATTCACCACCTCCTTCGCAGCCAACACACTCACCCGACTATACCCCGCAATCGTCTCCGCGGTCTTGAGCGCCTCAGCCAGCAGCTCCTCGTGCCCGCCCTCGACGGCCCTGGCCGCAACTCCCCACTGCTCCGCCTCCTTGCCGCTGAAGTTCTTCCCCGTCAGGATCAGCTCCATCGCCTTGCTCTTGCCGACGGCGTGCGTGAGACGCTGCGAGCCGCCCGCGCCGGGGATCACGCCCAGCTTAATCTCGGGCTGCCCGAAGGTGGCGCTGGCGGTGCAGTAGATGATGTCGCACATGAGGGCGAGCTCGCAGCCGCCGCCGAGGGCGTAGCCGGAGACGGCGGCGATGACGGGCTTGCGGACGGTGTTGGCGAGGTGCGACCAGGGGGCGATGAAGTTGTTGGTGTAGGCGTTTGAGAAGGTCAGCGGGGCCATTTCCTTGATGTCGGCGCCGGCTGGATGGCGTCAGCATGTACCTGCTACCTAAGGATCAATGCATACTCACCGGCAAAGGCCTTTTCGCTGCCTGTGATGACGATCGCTCCGATGTCTTTATCTTCCTCGTATTTTGATAGGGCATCGTTGAGTTCCTTGAAGACGGGGCTGGAGAGGGCGTTGAGTGCCTTGGGGCGGTTGAGGGTGACTGCGGAGTGTCAGACATCCGTCAATGGACCTAACTAGCTAAGGGAAAAAAGGTCATACTCAGCCCAACACCTGGTTTAGGAGTCGAAGTGAGGATGTATTCGTACATCGGAGAAGCGGATGAGTAGGGTCTGGTAACACGGCTAAGGTAGGATGTAAGAGGGATAGCAGTCCTGGACGAGACCAGGCGGGAACATTGCCGAGAGAACATGTTGAAGGGAATTTGGTGAAGTGAGATTAGGTAAGATTGTTATAGGAGGTTGTTGGAGCGAGCTGTAGATTAATTGAGTACTTGAGTGCCAGCTCCTAGCTACTACTTATGATGCTACACCCCGGTTATCTCCCCGCAATCGCCGAAGGGAACCGTTGCTCCGAGGCAATGCGGTGCACGTGAACTGGCTGCGATCACATAAGCTGGACCTAACTGTTGTAAGTCTAGCGTATGTTCTGTCATCTCCCCTGAGGCGCAGCAGCTGCTGATGTGGCTGTTTCGTCCGAAACGGGTTAGTCACCAGCCACGCCGGCCAAGCTGAGCAGTGGACACTTTTTCTCTGCGAGCCGGACACGGAGAGCGACAAAAGATAACATCTGTGTTTCGCCCCTCCAGCTTCGTCGGTGTTGTTGGGAGATATTCTTTTGTTTACAAGACGTCTTTTCTTGACCTGAAGCATCTCCTCCGTTGGTGGTAGTCCACGACTGTCTTAATCCTTCCCTTTTCTTCTCTCCCCCATCCCGTCGCTATGGATGTCCCCGAGCCAGATCAGACGCCGTTTACGGCCGTGACAGCGCAGACCTCGAAGCTTGCGCGGGTAAGCCAACTCCATTTGCATAGATCGGCCTCAGATCAATTCATCTTGTCTCTCAAAAAGCTTCCGGCTGATGACTTCCATGACAGCAATACCAAACGTACCTCGATAGTCTGACACCCTACACAACCTACCGATGGGTCGGCACCGTCGTTCTCCTCCTCGTCTTCTTCCTGAGAATCGTCCTCGCTCAGGGGTGGTACATCGGTATGCGACTGTCCTAGTCGTCCTTTCAATTCTGTTCAAATGCAACTACTAACATCCTACCCATGCTCACAGTCGCATACACCCTCGGCATCTACCTCCTGAACCTCTTCCTGCTCTTCCTTCAACCCAAGTTCGACCCCTCCCTCACCCAAGACGAAGGCCTCGAGGACGGTGACGCCTCCGCCAGCCTCCCCACCAAGCAGGACGACGAGTTCCGCCCCTTCATCCGCCGCCTCCCCGAGTTCAAGTTCTGGCACTCCGCTACCCGCGCCATCGCCATCGGCTTCGTCTGCTCGTGGTTCTCCGTCTTCGATATCCCAGTCTTCTGGCCTGTGCTGGTGGTCTACTGGATCATCCTCTTCGTGTTGACGAGTAAGTTCATTGCTTTCCAAGGTAGCGTCGTGTGCTTGTGCTTACCACACTGTGAAATAGTGCGCCGACAGATCCAGCATATGATCAAGTATCGCTACGTGCCTTTCTCCTTCGGAAAGACCAGATACGGCCGGTCATAAGAGTCACGAACCCCATGTGGGTGGCGGTTATGTGTGCATGGGTGCTGCTGCGTGAGTGTATACAGCAGTTGCTTCTGGGCCGTCCTTTGAAGCGGATAGCCTTGGGGACAAGGAGTTGGAGTCCGCAAGGAAAGACGAAACTCCAATACTGATGTTGATTGATGATGACCCCTGTGCGATCTGAATTAATGAGCCGACTCTTTTTTATCTATTATTGTACAGAGCTTCCACGTGTCCGCAATGCTCAAATCTTGTTGCTTTCTTTTAATGCCTTTCTCAACCATACTCATTGTATTGATTAGACAGTTGTGTATTTCTACTTACCGTCGAAATCATTCTGAAATAGACAACCAAATCTATGATAAGACCTCGTCCTACCCTTAAAATCAAATGTGAGGAAACTTGGCACGTACTGGAAAACAGATTGGCCCGGCCAATACAGCGCTTTTGCATGAGGAACTATTCAATCTAGCAACAACACAAATGGATATATAGCACCTGATCAATCATGAAAATCCCTCGCCAGAACTTAAGAACGAAACATGACTATTCACAATTCAACATGCTATTTCATCTCATTAAAATCTAAGGGAATGGGAATGGGAATGGGAAAAAGGAAACGCGTCACTCATATCTCAAGGTGCTCCACACTGTGGGACCGCTTGCTGCTGCCGTCACCCAAAGACAAGGACGATATCGTCCGGCCGGGAGTTGGGCGTTCCAGCTCCTTGGTCTTGGTACAGATCCATGTCGAAGCATACATGTTCACGCTATCTTATGTCAGCAATTGCATCGGTAATGACTCGAAGATCAGAAACTCACCGATCAATGCAAGTGCCGGGGAAGCGGGCGCCGACACGACGGCACGTGAAACCATTTTCTTCGAATTGCTTGATATACCAAGGCTCGATGCTGGCGGAGCGGAGGAGAATGCGGCCCTCCAGTTTCAGGGCGTGGTTGAGTTTCTGGGCTTGGATCGATGCTTCTGTGCCTTCGGGATCGAACCAGTCCATCGAGTCCATGATCTGGAAATGGGTTAATCGGTTATCTGGGGAAATAATGAAGGCGGTGCTTACCACAGCGATTGTCAGGCTTCGGGGCGTGATCCGCTTGATCACTTCGTTGATCTCATCTGTATGAATACGTAGGCCGTCAAATGCACCGGGCGAAGAGAGCTTCACATGTGCCTTGGGAGACAAGTATGTGGGGTGGCATCTGGAATACGGTTAGATTGGTTCGCTCGGAATCATTGTTCGGCAATCTCACCTTCTCGAGAACTGGCCCTGGAGGCACAGGAAATAAAAGTAGTTATCGTTGCTGATCATAGTTTCGTTGATGACGGGGTCCAGTGTGTCGACGACATATTGCCAGATCGACCGGCCACTGATATCCTTGCCATGGGTCATGTCCTTGGTCAGGCCCTGTCTCTTGAAGTAATCGTCAACGATCATGTCCCGCTGGTTTTTAGGCACGCCCGCGGCCTTCCACGCGAACCATTCGGTGCTGACAACCGCCCAATGAAGGGGCTTGCTCATGAGCACGGCGCGGAGCCGTGGCCAGATCTCACGCTGCTCAGCAAGAGTTTGCGCCTCGCAGAGCTTCTGTACCTGACCTTCAAGACCAAAAACCTTGAACAGGTACCGAATCATCTTGATGGCGTGACGCGAGCCACCGGTCTCATAAAGGCCCTTGCCATATTTCGAAGTGAAGATGTGAGTGTGCTCAAGCCAGTACTGGAATGCTTGGCTGGAGAGGTGAGGGCTGAGACGAGAAATGAGGAGCTCCCGGAATTCGGGGTGCTTTCCTTCGCCAAAGATTTTCCAGACATCGCGATGACCGAGAGCCATGAAACTAGCAACCTTGAGTTCAAGCAAATGATTCTGGTTAGGGTTCAAGTCGACGGCATGTACTCTCCGTGGACTCTTCTGAAGATAATCCAAAATATTGTCTCCTGCGCTGGTAATAGCCAAGATAACATCATCGCGCTTAATGTCCAAGAGGCGATGATCCACGCGAGGGTCTTCCCAGTTGAAGGCATAAATGTACTCGTTCTTGAACTGCGTGTGCTTGGGCAGCAGATCATTGTAGAAGATGCGGCAGTGGTGGTTCTGGTAGAAGGATGAGGGAAGAGGGAGGTTCGCACTCAGATTGATAACGGCGGTCTCGTAGGCCTTGGACCGAACCTCTTGAGCGTTCCGGTCAATTGCCTTCTCCATCTCCTTGGTGTGGTTGGCGGGGGAAAGATAAGGCGATTCAGTGAAGGAGGCGTCCAACTTCTCGATTGTCTCCTGACCGGAGAGATTTGATGTAAGCTCCTTGCGACGTCCAACGAAGATGTAATAAGGAATGCCGCCCAGAAGATAATTCCGCTCGCTGGCAGAGATCACTGTTCCAAAGCGGTATTCCAGGTAATCTCTGCGAGCTGCTTCCAGACTGACACGGTCCGCATCGAACCAGGCCCGCCAGAAGGCACGACCTAGCCAATTAACATGACGATTGAAAGCACCACCAATGTAGTTGCGGGCAGAGACGTCCACGATACTTTGGACTATTTCAACGAATTAGTCCGGTCAAGCGAGAAGGTTGCATGCTGCTTACCATAAAAGTCGCAGACACCAAGGATACCAGACGGCTTCAAGAGATCCGTCAACGAGTCCACAACACTGTAGTAGTCTGTATTCGATGAGTACGGCGGCTTCAATATTTGCTATTTCAAATACTGACCAGGAATCATGGACAGGCTGTAGCTCATGCTGATAAGATCAGCGCCTGCTGACGGGGCTGGAGCTCGGGGGTCGACTTTCTCTTGGGGAAGACGGAAAGAGCGTGCATCTTGGCAGACGACGGTGACGTTTTTCCAGCCTAGGCGCTCGAATCGCTGACGGGCAACATCGCAAAGAGAGGGAGACAGGTCGACAAGATAGACGTGCGAGAAGAATTCGCTAACGGGTAGGAAAGCAGCCATGGCTTCAATGTTGTAGCTAGCTTACGGTTAGGCCTGAGTCAGGTCGAAGACTCGATTTGACACTTACCCAGTACCTCCGCCGATCTAAGCAACGAGTGTCAGCATTTGTGAAGAATAAGCGATAGCGAGGCGCCTTACATCAACCCAGATTGCCTTCCCGGCCCGGAGCTCTTTGTTCTCAATTTTGTACTTCAGTTGCGCGGCAACAAGCCCCAGCATATCCTCCCGGCCGCAGAGAAGACGCTTGCGAGTGGCATCATATACACCAGCCTAGCCGGTATATCAGTAAGCGCTTCCGGGTGAAAGCCGCATTTGAAGCTCATACCTGAGTCTTGTAGAAGCTTTCTAGCGCATCTTGCTGACCAGTGAGACCTTTCTTGTGAGGCTTAAGGAACGATGCGTAGATGAATCTGAGGTAAGTGAAGATACCACGGTTGTAGTCAAACTTGTTCCGCTGGGATGACAGCGTGAGAACCACACCAACAAGCGCGCAAACCAAAAAGCCGGCACCTGCAATGTACGCGTGAATAGGCTCCATACGGCTCAGAAGTGAACCAGCAGGAGTGCTGCTGAAGGAGCTCATGTTGAAAAAGCGAAGAAGGGCTCAAGGTGTCAATCCCCTATGTGAAACAAAATGGAACTGAAGTTGACGGAAAGCAACCTCGAGAGAAGAGCACTCGAGAGAAAGGGCGCGTTCTTGAATCAACAGCGCAACCATCGTTTCGGGACAAGGGCAATTGAATGCATCGTCACGATGCCCCACTATAACCCCTCGGTCGTAAACGTTGGGCTCCCAATATCGGAGCAGGCATGGTTCGCCATATCCTATCAGGACCACACATGGTCCTGAGGGAAAGATAAGATGCTAAGGTCCATGGACCATCAGAGCAATGTGGCATCGCAAGTAGCGGGAAGCTTGTGGCAAGTGGCTCAATATGGAGACTAGGGCCAGAAGATAGTCAAAAGCGGCTCGAAAAGTAGCTGATAGGCCGTAGCGTACAGGTGGTCTTCAACATTCACAAACCGCTATTGGATGATTGCAACGGGGGATCTGCTGGAGCACTCTGAAGTACAGAATTGGGAAAAGGTACGTAGGTACCCGGAAGATGTAGGAGCAGCTAGCAGCATCAACGCCCTGACAAGTAGGAAAGCAGGGTGGCAGCATGTGCGGGAAAGCGGTGGACGTGGAGCCCCGTTCCACTCAAGGGCCGCAAATAATCGCAGCCGACCGAGTGCCCGTGGGGGAGAGAGCTGATCATATCAGCGATCACAATGAAGTTTAATGCGGTGTTGTGTTTGTCTGGGCTGCTTCAAAGTATGAGACGTGCGGAGCCAATCACAGCGCGGTCCGCCAGCACATTTCAGCTTCATGGACTCCGTAAGGTCCATTGATCGTCCCTTGTTTATCCGTGGATCGATATCGGAAAGTCGCCTTGACGATTATCCACGATGATCCGCAACTGTTGGAGTCAGGAGACACTATTATTGAGTCTCGATAAAGCATTGCAGTCTGTGCAATAACATTTTGAGGAGGTGCATGTGGGAGTAAAGTATTGGAAAGGTGGAGGTTTGATGGGACTGGAAAGAAGCAAGATGACAATTCGGGTATAGCGGCATTTCACTCCGCGGTTCTACTGCCGTCGCATAGAGCGCTTGAATACTATCGATTGCCATAGTAAGAAGGATTGCCAAAAGATAGACAAATCTTCTGACTCGATCATGGTTTTCTTTGTCGTGTCAGGGACCTATACAAATGTTTCGATTAACCGTGCTCGGGAGGAACATATGAACAGTCATCCAGTAGACTACACCTTGCAAGCTCTAAATCCTCCTGGAGCCGTATATAACAAACAACTATTCTGGCCTAGGACTAGGATACTCTAACCATCCTTGACCGACCAACATGCTTGGGATAGCAGGCGGTTTGCTCGGTACCCTCAACTACCACCGTGATTCAGGGATTTTCAAGACAGTTCGTCCGTCAACTTCAGCCCTCTCCAGTCTTTGTAGAACGTCATTGATGCAAGAGAAGTCAAAACACTCAATGTGAGCCTTCACGTCTCCTGCTACGGCCATACTTAGAAGCTCTTCCATCTCCTTTGCGGTACCAGCGGAGTTTCCGACAATGGTGAGACCTATTGACCAAGAGTCTTAGCACTGTCCCAACCGAAGTGAGCTGCACTTCACCTCGGGAGCTTCATACCTTTCACAATCATGTCGAACGGAGTTGCCGGTAGCCTAAAAGACTTGTTCGGGATACCAACGCAAACTAAAACCCCCAGACGGCGGAGCAGTTGCATGCTTTGGATGTATGCCGACTCACTGTTCGCTGTGCATATCACCGCGTGGGCGCCTAGGCCTTGAGTAACAGACTTGACCCTAGCCTCGATATCATCCTTTTTATAATCGAGATAGTCTATCGCCCCAAGCGAGAGACAGAGCTCCCTTTTCTTGTCCCCACTGGACCAAATCAGCAAACAGAACCATTGTTAATTTCACAACTGGCTTTACCTGTCAATCGCAATGACTTTAAGTCCCTTCTTGACTGCGATCTGGATCCCCCTAAGGTAGAAGTCAATTCTCCACTGCCTCCACGGTTTCTTATGAGACGTTCCATACATGTGTCCGAGTCCTCCACCAGCTCCAAGAATCACGATCCAATCCCCCGGTCGGGTTTTTGTCTTCATGATCGACGAGTACATGGCAATTCCCGCTGTTCAAACATCAGTTAATGCTCCAGGGCCATCTGAGTTGGACAAACGCACCGCATAATAGTGGTGCTGCTGTGTCGGGGTCAAGCTCGTGCGGGATGATTGTGACATGTTCGGCAGGACTAACAATGAATTCTAATCAAGATGTCATTCATACTCGGTCGATTCCGCAGCAAAAGAGAGAGGGCAACTCACGCTGAAAGGTCCCTGGGACATTCTGTCTCGGATTAGATCTGTTGAAGCAGCTGCAACGTATTTATCCTGCCCGTGACAGGGAACCTACCGCACCAGCGTTCTTCTGATAAGGACAAGCCGTATGATTGACAGCACAGATTTCGCACTTCAAGCAAGAGCTGTAAAGCCATCTGTGACGGACAAGTGCGTTGTTAGGTCTCAAGTCTAGGTTCAAATGAAACAAGGAATAAGACCAACCGTATGCCAACTCTTCTGCCCATCCAAGCACTCGCATCCACGTTAGGTCCGACTAAGAGATGGACACTACATCAGAACTGGATATTGCAAGTCTGCTCTATATGCCTCACCTTGCACTACCTTGCCTACTCCCTCGTGACCCGCCACGTCCGTTAACATGACGGTATCCCCACGGATACTGTGGACATCTGAATGGCACACTCCGGAATATTCGAGCTTGACGAGCACTTCCCCTTGCTTTGGAGATGGAACAGGGCGTTCAGTTATAATCTCTACCTGTGCACTTGAAGACTTTCTAGGAGCTGAAACGACTGCTGCGATTTGTTTTTGAGGGACTGCCATGATTGCGATACTGTGGATTGCGATACTGTGGTGTCTGGAGAGGATTTTCCAAGTACGTCAACTAACCAGTATCAAAACTGAGAGCCAAGAATGCCGAATCAGGGTCAATGGTAGCTCATATTGGAGTATTGAACTATCTGACATCTGCGCCTGAATGATGACCACTTTGACTAAATCAGATAGTTCTATCGTTGATAAATGCGGGGATAATCTGATAGTGGTATCATCAGTAGATCAGGCGATTAACCGAGGAATTGATTGGTGCAGGGGTCAACGATAGGAAGCAACTATCGATAAGAATTTGAGATTGCTGTTCTGTTAACTGATAGAGGAGCGCTGATGCTGGATTATCGATGAGTGGATCACTGATGCACCTGTACTGACAAAATGACACTGACCCACTGACACAAGTACCGGCTATGTAGACAAGAAAGGTGGGCTATTTCACTGAGAAGATGAATGGGCGAAGGATAACAGAGCACAGCCCATTCAGAATTAGCAATTTCCGTGTACAGTATGTTCAGAACTTCGGGAAGACAAGTACAGACTTGCAAGGTCAATCGATCCCTTGCCGAGTTAAATTAGGATATTATGCTAAATTTGCCAAGTCGCGACCAAACCTGTACTGTATAAAAGACATGGACTCCGCGCAGCATAACAGAGTCGGTAAGAAAGAAAAGAAGATCGGGAACCTCGGACTCATCAAATAAAGCAACATCTCCGAATTCTTTAAGGGAGCATCAGGACGATATATAGATCGCAATGAAGGAAGCAGACGGGGGTCTATGACAGAGATTGAACAACGCCAGCGCTTATGCGTTCTCCGCTTGAAGTGTTTGCTTAGTTACAAGTTAGTACCAATGTGAAGTAGGTATAGATACGAGGCGGACGGGCAGCCAGACAGGGCAACTTACAACCAACCAGTCCATACCCTCATCTAGACCTTTACCATCAATGGCGGAGCATGCTACGATGCTCCAGTTCCTATCTCGCAGCTCCCCGAGCTTCAGAGCTTCTGAAATCTCTCCGGCACCCTTGGCGCCGGGCTGATCCTGCTTGTTCGCAAACACAAGTAAAGCCGCATCGCGCAGCTCCTCTTCGTTCAACATAGCCGCAAGTTCATCCGCAGCTGTACCAAGTCGCTCAATATCGGTAGAATCAATGACGAATATGACAGCGGCAGTGTTGGCGTAGTAGCACCGCCAGTAGGGTCGAATGGATGTTTGGCCTCCGAGATCCTACAATAATCATATCTTAGCAAATTTCACATGATTGCAATTGTCCGTCTATCCCCAGGACGCATCCAACATACCCAGACATTGAAATTCAGGTTCCGGTATGTGACCGACTCGACATTGAATCCGATGGTAGGTATTGTTGTGACCACTTCACCGATCTATCAAAGTGCATGTCAGTTAGCGAGCCGACCGGGAATCAGAGCTAATGTAGACAATTAAGACTTGAAGCATACCTTAAGTCTGTAGAGAAGTGTGGTTTTTCCGGCATTGTCCTAGAGAGTCAATAAGAGCGAATAAGCCTTAAACCTGGCGAATTACATGCAGCGCAGAGCATGAGAGCACGTACGAGACCTAATATAAGGATCCGAATCTCCTTCTTGGTCCAGAAGAAAGACCACAGACGTGATAGCGAGCCTCCCATTTTTGTGAATCTGAAAAGGAACGCTGCAGTCGGCGGCGTGAGGCTGAGGGGAGGTGTTTGCGGGAGCGTTAGCCGTGAGGAGCAGGACGAGATACAACTAAAATGAGAGGATGGCAGCGTAGATTTGCTGGAACGAGATAGAAACAAAAATATTTCGTTTCATAAGAATGAAAATAATGGGATAAGACATCAACCGCGCATTACCTCCGTACTTTCAGCCTTGAATAGCTGACTAAATGGCGAGTTTGGTGTGTCTTGTGGCAATCATTGGACCGCGGATGAACCCTGCGGCGCCGATCGGCCTGGCCCAAGCTCAGTCGTCAGTCACTTCTTGTGATGGGGATGACCTTTGAAAACTATCCATTGAGCGGGATTGCGCCGTGATTGTCCTATTTCTATCCAACGGCTACTGCGCGCTTCTCTTCCCAGGCGCTATTTCTCCCTTCTGCGACTCCGAAACTACAGCTTCTCCCTATTAACAGCCCTAGTGGTGAATGCTTCCTATGCGTACTTAGAGCCCACTTTGAAGAACGTCTTTGGCTTCGGACTGGGTCATTACCGGACTCCCATCTCTTCTTCCTGTGCATCTCACAAAAGACATTTCGCTGATTGAAGCGCTGCCATGGTTGGCAAAAAGTCTGGAAAGGCCCTCAAAGATCAGGGTGAGTATCCTTGGAGCCAATACGCCGCTTCGTTCAACCAGTTATGACTGACATTTCTCTTATGGCAAGGCCTGGAGAGGACGGATAACAACATGGAGCTGTCGAATTGGCCTCAGATTGCGCCGATCAACCAAAAGAATTACTACACGTATGTCCGCTCACCATGATTCAACTTGCAAGCATGGGCTTTCTGGTTTCTATCACTAACTTCACGTTTCCAATAGTGACTATCTCAAGAGGGATGATCAGTACCTAGCATTCAGACTACAAAATGAGGAGGCGAGGAATAAAATGGCCAAAACAGCCAAAGACCGGGATCGCGCTTTAGCCATGGCGAAAGCGAACGACTTGGGCTTACCCGAAACAGAGGCTGGCGGTGATGGGGATGCAAATATGGAGGAGGGCGCGGAGGAGACAACAGAAACATTAGGATCCAAGGTTATTGTCGTTCATGTGGGAAGTCAGAATTTGCGAATCGGGCTGGCCAGCGACGCACTCCCAAAGACTGTTCCTATGGTGATTGCACGAAAATCGACCACAAGCGAGTCTGAAGACCATGATGAGCCCCATCCGAAGCGATTGAAATTGGACGATGGCTCTTTGATGGAGCCTGAGAAAATGCTTGGTCCGGAGGTTTGTTCTACCCCAGCGCCTAGGTCGTATTTTCGCCGTTTTATAACCATTTGCATGAAAATAGTTCTCCTCGCAGTATACCACGATGGTCGCAGAACTCAAAGCGCATATGCGACAGAACAAGCGCAGGACTCTACCCAACTCAAAGGAAATGGTTATCAACTACAATCGGAGAACGGTACCAGAGACCATCCCGGAACACAATGACCCGCTGCGTATCGAATGGACAGATATTGCCGACGAAGCACCGGAATATATTGTAGGACAAGCAGCGCTGAGAATACCTGACGACTCGAAACCCCGGTACAAACTCTACTGGCCGATGCGACACGGATGGTGCAACGAAAGAGACTATGATAGCAAGAGACTCTTGTTCCTGGATATCTCACTCATTCTTGAGGACACGATCAAAAACCAATTGGGATTGACCCACAAGAAGGAATGGCCCCAGTACTCATGCGTCTTCGTTATCCCTGACTTGTACGAGAAGACTTACGTGACCCAAATTCTCGAGATGTTAATGCGGGAGTTTTCATTCGCCCGCGTCTGCTTCATCCAGGAGAGTTTAGCGGCCACCTTCGGTGCAGGATTCACATCAGCATGCGTCGTCGACATTGGCGCGCAAAAGACGTCCATCTGTTGCGTGGAGGAAGGAATGTGCATTGAGAACTCTCGCGTCAACCTAAAATTTGGTGGAGCCGATGTGACCGAGGCGTTCATCAAGATGATGCTTTTCGACCACTTCCCATACGCGGAGATCAACCTATGGCGCCGCTACGACTTTCTGCTAGCCGAGGAGTTGAAAAAGAATGTCTGCACCCTGGACGAAGCAAGAGTCTCAGTGCAAGTGTTCGATTTTCACCTTCGCATTGCCGGGCAAGACACCCGGAAATATTCCTTCAAAGCGTACGATGAAGTCCATCTCGCGCCGATGGGGTACTTCCAACCCTCGATATTCGATCACTCACAGAAGCTCGAAGGAAGAAGAAAATTCATCACGCGGTCGGTTGATATCTACGACAGCCAGCCGAATGATCCAACGTCGGGAGCGCAGTCTGAAATTTTGACTGCCATTGCCCCTCCTCCTGTCAATGGCCAAGTGAATGGTGAATCCCAATCCTTCACGTTAGATGTGCAGTCGACCCCGAGTCGCTCGCATCAAGTTAATGCACTCAGTCGTGTCCAGGAGCTGGACGCCACCCCCCGATCTTCGGTTGCCGGGTCGCCTGCTCCGGAAGCGATTGGTACTCCCCAAGCTGGGGGTGCTGGTACCCCGCTCCCGGGTGGTCAGGGACAGAGCGCCTCACAGCCTCGTGCACCCACTGTCGAGGAGCGAGATGATGTTCTGCCAGTCTTTCCATTGGATAATGCGATCCTCACATCGATTTCGCATGCTGCTCGATCTGACGAGCGTAAGATGCGAGACTTCCTCGGCGGCATCATGGTCGTAGGAGGCGGCAGTCTTGTCAACGGCTTCCACTCCTTCCTGGAAGAGCGTCTCCAGACTTTAAGACCAGGTTTTGCTAGCGAAATCATGGTCGGTACACCTCCAAGAGATCTCGACCCTCAAGTGGTAGTCTGGAAGGGCGCAAGCGTGTTCGGTAAGCTGAGCGGAACCAATGACAGCTGGATCGGGCAATTAGAATATGATAGACTGGGTCACCGTCTGATGGCGTACAAGTGCATGTGGGCTTACTAGCTTTCTTTTCTTAATTATGTTTTGTCTTACACTTTTCTTGTATCCTACGGATGACGGAGTTGGTTTATGGACGACACGGCGGGGACTATTTGAACGAATATGGGTAGCTTATCAGAGAGGTCCAACTCGACTCAATGAGACCATGTGATATTTTTCTAACCATCTGCCTATTCACTGCGCTGGACTCTGGACATGCAATGGCATGCAAATCACATGACGGTGCCGTGCAGGAAGTGGTGGAGATACAAAAAACAAATTACGGCTTAACATTTCTCCGCTCTTCGGAGCACCAACCCGCTAAGCTATAAACATCAGGCGGTAAAGGATGCAGAATGGTTTATCCTACGGTTCCTACCCCAGGTGAGTCCATGATATTTCCGTAGTTCCAGCTCCCATACTTATCAATCTGAGTGCTCCTGCATAGTTCTCGCGCCGGTTAATACTAGCAACGGAGGCCCAGACGGTTCTCTGGTTCCCGACTCTGATATTCCGTCAATTACGCTTCCCAGCCCATGTAAGTTCGAAGCACCAGCTGGCGCAGTTCGACAGGCTCTCCTGCTGACATTACTGTGCAGTTTTCAGTCCACCTCTTACTGATAAGCGCTCGTCGGAGTCGAATACTGGAATTGCGGCCGAGATGTCGAAATCCAAGGACAGCGGCTCCTCTGGGGGTTTCCATCAGGAGTACATCGCGTCTTTGCGCTATCGGAATGATCTGCCTCCGCCTGATATGCCACCCAAGTTCCTCGATATTCCACATGAGGGTTTGGAGAGATTTCTAACGCCTGGTTTCGCATCTAATTTGGCGCGACGTGAGGAGCCCAATATCGATGTCGATGCCGAGGGTGGTATGCCGATAGACCTTGTTGGTATTCCGGGGCTTCATTTGGGCGACGAGAGTGGTAAGCCGAAGTTCTACTTCCCTTTCTGTCGCATATCGCTCAGAGACTAATTCAATGCAGCTATTATGGCCCCCGAAAACCCTCAACCGATTGATCCCGCCGACCTCCCGCTGCTGATGACTCTAGACCAGCTCAAGAACCCCGCACCCAAGAACGTGAACGTCAGTTTCCTTCGTCGGACGCAATATATCTCTGCCGGTCTCCGCGCACCCGACGGCCCCAAGGTCACACCTATCAGGACAAAGGCCCGTTCCCTCGACATAGCGAAATCACAGGATGATCCCGTGTACATCAAAAAATACATTCAAAAGGGGTTCGATATCGCTTATCCGGATAGCAGACATGTTGGGGAGGATACCCCGAGCAGAATCAAGGGCCACACTCCTACCAAAGTCGAGGTTGACGCCTGGGCTCACCCTGTTCATCCTGACAATCCAAAGCTCAAGCCGGTCGGCTTCTACCCTCTGCTCCCTGATCTGCAAGGATTCCCGGACCCGGGAGGATTCGTTCAATTCAAGTTCGACAAAGCGCCTGTTCAGGGTGTTTCAGGGAAGCGGGACGAGCGCATGGAGGTTGCCGTCCTTCTTCCTTCCGCACCAGAAGAGCGAATCTGTCAGGAGCATGCGACCAAAGCCGCTTTACACAAGTCGAATCCTGACTTGTATCCTGATCCCGGTCCGATACCGTGGGATTACGATCTCTTCTTGCCCGAGAAGAAGGAGTCGGCCAGGGAAGTCATTGCGAGCTTGCGACTTTCGAACCCCGATCGCGACAGTGAAGTCCTGTACACCCATGAAGGAGCGGATGGCGCCAGGTTCCATCGTTACGAACGCATGCGCACATACGCCACTAGTGCTCAGACGCTCGGCAATGACCAGAAGCAGCGCGATGTGGCTCTGACACTTTTCGATCCAGCGGAGGCGAAGGAAGGACAGCAATCGAAACAGAAAGGTGCATACTATTATCCTATCCTCGGAAAGACCCGTTTGAAGCCCGAGCGGGCCCGTACCATTGCACAGGCGGGTCTTGCTCCCACGAAGCCCAAGACAAAGGAGGACCAGGTAGATCAAATCCAGGTCGTTGTCCGCGATCCAGACGAGGCAGAGGTGTACAAACGCTCTCTACACAGAGCGGCTATTGATCCAAAATTTGCGAACACTCTCCCCCCGCCTCCCGAACCTGCTCCTGAGGAACATCATCCTGAGACCCAACACACCGACAGAGAAGACGCGGCTGGAGATCGCGATCACCAGCCAACTGCTGCAGAAGTGAGCGAAGAGGAAGACAGGATGAGCGATGAATAATCTTCCTTGATCTCTTGTCCTCGCCCACCGCATCTTTTGGCTCCTTTGCTGTTGGCCAAGCGGTACATTGTTTCCACCATTGTAATATTTGAACATTCTCATACCCATTCATAACGACTCACCTTGAAGATATCTGACGGGCTTGGGCCTTTATCTCTCCAATTCTCGATGTATTCTTACGCAGACTTAGCATTTAGGCTGTATCTACTGAGCAGTGGTTGGTTCGTCATCGATGTTGAAGCAGCAGGATTTTACAGGCGTTCAAAAGGCGTGAATGGAATTGGAGTCGAGCAGATATCTGGCGAACAAATCTATGAACTGATTACTTTTGTACAGCTAGAGATAGCTATCTTGAATCCTCTTAGCTGCATAGTTGTGGTTAATCTGAGATGGAAAGCGCACACCGCTCGGAGATTGTGAAAGATTATGCCGGGAATATTGCTGACCGCCCGCTGCATCCGTTGACGCAAGAGGAACAGACGAAAACGAGTCGAGCGAATTGCGAAAGGCCTGTCCTTAGAAGACTGGCTGATTTGATCGCGCGGTAAATCTGCCGCTGCTATTCCTTTCGTGCTAGGGAAGTACTGCTTGCATTGGGTTCTTGAAAGGTGAGTTGCTGGTATTTTGTTTCCGGATGAATCAGTTCATCATCAACCGGATAGCCCTTGATTCGACGTTTTGCTTACCATGTGTCGGTCTTCAACGGTATGATATCTCTGACTGCTCCTAGGTAGACTACTCAATTGGGTTGCCGAATTTCCTGGTCGAACATCTTATTCCAAGCACACCAGGTCAGCCGACCGACATGGTTGCCAATTCGACTAGCCTCGCCTGGAGGTCGGCCGGTTTGAGGGCCCGCGCTGTGCCATCATTGCGTTGCTCTCATCGGTCCTCAGTCCTTCACAGACAAGCTGCTTTCCGGCAACAAGGTGCCCTGCGACATGCCTCAGACACGACCGGCGAGGCAGCGGAGGCAGTAAAGGAGGCTCCCAAGAAGGCCGGTCGCGGCCTCAAGAGAACGGTGTACGGAACATCGTTGGTACTGGCTGCATTGGTGGGTTATGTATATGCGACGGATACCAGAGCAAGCATCCACCGCTACGGGGCGGTTCCTCTGATTCGGATGCTTTATCCGGACGCGGAAGAGGCGCATCATAATGGTGTGGAAGCTTTGAAGACGCTCTACAAGTATGGACTTCATCCTCGGGAACGCGGCAACCAGGATGGTGACGGTGTGTTGGCTACTGAGGTAATAATACAGCCCCAGTGTATGCGAGTTGAATGCTCAGTTGTGCCTCCGTAGGTCTTTGGATATACGCTCAACAACCCCATTGGCATCTCGGGCGGCCTTGACAAGCATGCTGAGATTCCCGACCCGTTGTTCGCTATTGGCCCCGCGATCGTTGAAGTCGGCGGCACGACTCCCCTGCCGCAGGAGGGCAATCCCCGACCTCGCGTGTTCCGACTACCTTCCCAGAAAGCCATGATCAACCGATACGGCCTGAACTCCCTGGGCGCCGACCACATGGCGGCCGTCCTGGAGAAGCGCATGCGGGATTTCGCCTATGCCAACGGGTTCGGCCTGCACGATGAAGCGGAGCAGCGTGTTCTCGACGGTGAAGCCGGCGTGCCCCCCGGAAGTCTTCAGTCCGGACGGCTGCTGGCCGTGCAGATTGCGAAGAACAAGGCGACACCGGACTCGGACATCGAGGCCATCAAGCGCGACTACGTCTACTGCGTGGACCGACTGGCCAAGTACGCCGATATCCTGGTTGTGAACGTCTCCAGCCCCAACACGCCTGGCCTGCGCGACCTGCAGGCGACGGCCCCGCTGACCGCCATCCTCAAGGCGGTCGTTAGCGCGGCCAAGAGCGTCGACCGCAAGACCAAGCCTTACGTAATGGTCAAGGTCAGCCCGGACGAGAACTCGGACGAGCAGGTCTCCGGCATCTGTGACGCGGTCTGGCATTCTGGGGTGGACGGCGTCATTGTGGGCAACACGACCAACCGCCGGCCCGACCCGCTGCCGCAGGGCTTCATTCTTCCGGCAAAGGAACAGGAAACGCTGAAGGAGACGGGGGGCTATTCAGGGCCTCAGCTGTTCGACCGCACCGCTGTCCTGGTGGCGCGCTACCGGGCGCTGCTGGATGCACCGCCGTCCGATGCGAGCGAAGCCGAGCAGGCCAAGCAACTGGCAGCGACCGTGACGCGAGCGGAGCCTGACGTGGAGAACGTGCCGGCAGTCGAGCCGCCCACTGCGGCCAATCGGCCGGCGCGCAAGGTGATCTTTGCCTCTGGGGGTATCACCAACGGCAAGCAGGCGCAGGCCGTGCTGGATGCGGGGGCGTCGGTCGCGATGATGTACACGGCCCTGACGTATGGTGGAATTGGCACGGTCACTCGAGTGAAGCAGGAATTGCGAGAGGAAAGAAAAAAGAGTCAATAGACTGAGCATATCACCCGAATTGTACATAGCCAGCATTGTCATTGATCATCTATCATCATTCCGATATTCACATAAGTTCTAGATACTGAAAGACACGATCTATGCCAACGTCTCCCCCACCTCCTCAACCACCTTTCTGACTCCCTCAATCTCATGCGCAAACCTCCCCAGGAACATCCCATCAACCGCCTTCCCCAACCCCCCAGCC